>WBNO01028459.1:309342-398382 GCA_013400575.1 Peucedramus taeniatus | reverse complement strand
CGCCGCACCGGTCGACGGTCGCGCAGCGCCCCCTGGCGGTCTCGCCGCGCCTCGTAGGCCCGGCCCGACGGGGCGCATCCCGGTGCCTCCCGCCGGGATCTGCTGCGGCGAAGGCGGCTCTCTCAGCCGTGCCCCTTCCCCGGTCGGCCCCGAGCCGCCGCCAGTGTAGTACCGTGTGATGTTCAAGAAATCGGGGCCACTGCGGCCCCGGGCCCCCTCCGCCCCGACATCTCCGCGCTTGTGTCGCGCCTGAGAGCGGAATTAACCATTGAATACCGAATACGGACGGGCCGCGCTCCTCCCTCTGCTCTGCTCCGCAGCCCCGTGCCGGGGCGTGCGGTGAGCGGGGCCGGGGGTTGGAGCTCCCGTTGAGGGTGCCCAAAGCCGCCCCAGCTGTCCCGCTCCGCTCATCCTCAGTTCAGGATGCACGGAGCGCCGGGAGCCCCGATTCATGAAAGCACCTGTAAATTCCGTGTGCCAGGTCCCACCGCCCCAGAGCCCGGCTGCTTCCAAGTCTCGGCCGCTGTGCCGCAATCCCAGCTGGGCCAACACACACCCCACACCCGGCCGTCATCGCTCCGTGTCTATCAGTGATGAAGGAGCCAGGAAACAGCTCGGCATCCTGGAGAGCCAGAGACGAACAGCCGTGGGAGCAACCAGTGTGGCTCGTGGTGGCTGACACCCTTTAGAAGTTGTAAAACAGCCTCCCTGCTGTTTAAGTGCTTAGAAAATGGAAGAATAAATTGTGCAGGGCAACCCGATAAGGTGTGGAGCAGAGCACAGTGCTCTGGAGGCTGTACCCATAAATCTTTCTGGTCCCAAAGCTCATTCCGCTTATCCTGAGGGAATTCTGCAGGCCTGCTCCCCGAAGGAGGTGACAGGTGTCCCTGAACCACAGCAACTCGGGAATCCCTTCTCTTTCTCCTCGGAGTGAATCAGACCATCCCAACCTCTGGCTGCTGCCATCACAGCCCTCTCTGCCTGCCGAGGGAGGACACCAAGCTGCAGAGCTTCACACTAGGAGGACAGGACTTGGGCCATCTCTGCATTAACCAAAATACAGACTGGGCTGTATTTTGGACAGATTATGTCGGGGTTCCTCACACGGGAGGGGGCTGCAGGACCTCCTCTTTTCATACTTTGGGGGCTGAAAACCCCAAGGCTGTGCATGTACAAGTAAAGCCAGGCAGAGAGGACACCACTGCCTGGTGAGGACCTCTAATGCTCCACATCAAAGTCAAGTTCTCTTAGCTGCTTCCTCCCTGACATGCTGAGAATTTGGGACAAACCTAGTGCTATGCAAATGCAGTGGCATTTCAGCTGTGGCCTTTTTCTGTATGCACAGAGCGGGGAACTCGCTGCGGGTGCAGCTCTGCCCAGGCAAGTTGAAAGGCCACGCCAGGGACTCGTGTCCTTTTAATGAAGGGATTTGCAGTTAGGAACCACCCCCCACCCCACCTGCTCTTCCCTTCCCACTGGGAAGGCTGTCTTTGATAGCAGGAGCTAATTGCTGCAAACCTCCCAGGATGAGCTGTCTGAGGACTTGGAAGAAGTCTTTGTAAGTAATCTAGGAAGAGGGCCGTGGGTGGGGTGTGTGTATTAAACAGCTTCTTCCTCCCAAGGTCCCATCAGTGAGGTCATTCCACATAATTTCAGAACAATTTCAGGTGTCCTGGACACCTGGACCCTCCTCAGCCACTCCTACTGCTATGGCAGAGCATCCTTGGCATTGGCCCATTTATTTTTGAACCCAAATTTTATTGGGTTTTACTTCTTAACTTCCCCCATGCCACAGCAAGATGATGCTTAAATGGCAGAGATGGAAAATTTGGTCCTTCCTGTAAAATCACTGTGTGAGGAGGGGTGGAAATGGTCCCTTATTTCTAAGTTCAGCTGTTCAGCAGCCCCCAGCCTTTCCCAAGCACCTTCTGTGGGCCAAGTCCTGTGGGATTCATGCTGGGCAGCAGGAATGCAGTCCATCACCTCCCACCTTGCTCTTTGCCTGCTGTGGGATGCAGCTGGATGCATTTCTGCTTTTCCAGAACTGCTGAATTTCCCTGCAAAACTCTGCATGTGCAATGCCTGCAGGGGACTCGGGGCTTTCCACCTAGATGGAGTCTGGGGAAAACAGAAACCTCAGTGGCGCTGCACGGGGAAAGAGAAAGCAACCCCCATCTCCTGGAACGGGCTGCAGGGCTGCAAGGGAGACAGAGAGTGTCCCTGCCTGTGTGCCCAAGCCAGGCAGCCACTGTCAGCCCCACAGGATGGGTCCTCACTGCAACCAGGCACAACCTGCCCCACCAGCCCTACCAGGGAAGTACAGCACCCACGGCCCTGTGGCAGCTACAGCCACAGCCTTTGAGCTCAGACATGCATTTATTTGCTCTTTTGACTGGGGCCATGTCCTCTCCCCCCTTTGACTTTCAGTGGTGGTGTGGGGACAGCACTTGCCACTCAGCAGCACCCTCAGCGACTACAGGTGCCACCAGGACAGCTGGCAGGGCCTGGGGCTCTCAGCTGCTCCAGCAGCTGGAAGGGATCACAGATCTTCTCCTGAAGGACAGAGAAAAACTCAGGGCAGGATCAGGAAAGAAGCAAGAGGCACCTGAGAAAGTGGCCCTTGGCACTTCCTTACTATCATGGGGGGCAGCCTCTGGGTCACTCCAGCTGCTTTTTCCTGCAGAAAGCAAGAAGCCAAGAGCCTGCCTGGGACTTTGGCTCTGCTTTTATCTGAGAAATACCTCCTGCTTGGACAGAGTCCTGAGAAAATCTCCCCTTCCTAAGCACGAGGCTGTATTTCAGGGATACACAGCTGCAGGGTGTTATCTCCCTTGTATCTCCTGGCCCATCTACAGGCTGCAGGGACCACCAAGGAGAGGAGATAGGCTTCCACCAGATAGAATGCTTTGTGCTGCAGGGTCAGGGTTGGCAGCCAGGGCCAACCTGCTCTTCCATCAGCAGGCGAGAGAGCAATGGGCAGGAAGAAACCGTGGGGAGGGGCCATCCTCTCCCTGGGGCAGGCTGTGCACAGCCACCCCCTCAGGGAAAGGATGACTCTCCTTGGGAGACCTCAGAGAAGTCCAGCTGTCAGCCTCACCAGTCCCCATGGACACTTTGGGGTGGTTAGAGCAGACCCCCCTTTGGAGGGCTCCAGCTTGGGTAGGGGTACAGTTTGTCCTCACTCAGGCACCAGGGACCACTCTTGGTGCCCCATGAGCTCCTGCCCAGCCCAGAAGGACTCAGTTGTCTTGGTATCATGCCACAGCCCTTCTGATACCCCATGGCAACTCTGATGGCATGGAACACCCATGTCCCAATTCCTTAACCCAGCCACGGAGCTGGAACCCTCTACCAACCTTCACTCCCTTGCTACAGCAGCCCTGGGGTGCTGCAGCGTTGGCTCCACCAGTTTGGATCAGGAACTTCTCCGCAAACCTGGAGCTCTGCAAGATCGCAGCCATCTCAGCATCCACATCCACCACCTCCCCTTCCTGGGGACAGAGGAAAGGTTACAGGCCTGGACTCCCGGATATGTGTCCCAGGAGACTCCAGCCACCCAGCCAGATGATGGGAAGAGTGAAAGCAGGAGCACGTCTTGGCTCAAAACCTGAAGAAACACCCACAAAACCCAAGCATCAGGCTTCAAACCATTCTGGGAAGCCACCACGGATGTCCTACTTCTACCTTTACCACAAAGCAATGCATGCATCTGTCTCCCTTTCCTGTACATTTGCACTCCCCTGGGTTTACACAGCCCCTAGGCTCCCACCCACCATTCCCTCCACCAAAGCGTGCCCCCCAGATCACAGAGGATGCTGCTGAGCAGCATCTTCATCAGCTTTAACTCTTCCCTACAGAGCCCCAGCATGCCTCCCCAGACCTTGAAGGTGAAGTTGGCATCAAACACCAGCTCTCGCTCGTGCCCCACAATCCCGCCATTGTAGGTGACCCGGCCCGGCCCGGTCCGGCTGCCAGCCGGCACCTTGAACAGGCGGAAGGTTGCGGAAACAAAGCGGCAGTCGCCTGCAAGGGAGAGGTGTGTGGCTTGGGCACTGAACACCTGGGCTGGGATCCCAGCAGAGCTTCCCACAGCTGGCACTCCCCGGCTGGATCCTCACCAACAATGCGCTCCAGCTCCTTGTCACCAACGGTGATGGGGCTGGCAGTGACCAGGCATGGGGGGCTGAACCCCACCTCCTCAGCAATGCTGTACAGGTCTCTCCAGTACAGGGCTCCTGCCAGGCATTCTCCTGGTACGAGACCACAGACATGGGGGATGGAGGCAAAGGTCCAGTCCCCCCGTACCATGTCATCCCCGTCCCACAGCCCCACGCACCCCACAGCACCCGGTGCTTGCGGATGGTCTCGCTCAGGCGCTGGCTGGCGTAGACATCACTGAAGTACATCTCTCCCCCGGGCTGGAGGGCAACAAGGAGTGAAGGGAGGCCTCAAGAAGCAAAGAGACAAAAGGGGCAAGGAGAATTGGGAACCCCCTAATCCCACCCTGCTTGGGACCCTCCGTAGAGATGCCCTCCCCTGACCCCATCCTGCATCCGCACCTTGCCAGATCCCATTTGCTGCTTCTCAGTGGCATTCCAACAACAGGGCCACCCCAAGCCTGCTTTGCTGCCACGGGCATGAGCCCACCATCACCTTCAGCACACGGAAGGCCTCCCGCAGCACAGCCCTCTTGTCAGGGGCAAGGTTGATCACGCAGTTGGAGCTGTGGGGGAGGAGACCAAGGCTTATTTGCACCCTCTTGCACACTTGGCACAACCAGCTGCTGTGTGTCCCATTGCTTCACACAGGATTTGGAAACACCAATTTGACCATGAAAAGGGCAGTTTATATTCCCAGGCTCTAGTCCAGACTCTGACTGGGATTTCCCTTTTCCTAACATGTGCTTCTGAAGCAGTGGCCCATGGGGATGTACACCCAGCCCACAGCCCCGGGGAGCAGCAGGACTGGGAGTGACTGTGCCCTGCACGGCACCTACATGACAATATCGTAGCTCCCATCAGCCAGTCCGGCATCACCCAGCTTCTCCATGTAACCCTGGAAGAACTCCACGTTCGGCTTTCGGTAGCCAAACTTCTCCATGTGGTAGGCAATGTGCTTCTTCGCCACCTCAACCTGGCAGGAGGAAGGGAATGATGTGGGGGGGCTGCTGGAAGGAGGATGAGGGGGAGCCCCAGATGTGTGCCGTACTTGGCCCTCGGTCATATCTATGCCGGTGACGTGGCCCTGCTCCCCGACCAGCTGGCTCAGCAGATAGCAGTCCCTGCCGCTGCCGCTGCCCAGGTCCAGAATCCGGCACGAGGACAGGCACTCAGGGATCACCAGACCGCAGCCGTAGTACCTGGTGGATGCTGAGTTGAGCTGGGTGGAGGTGCCCCGTGGCACAGCCCAGAAGGGGCTGCAGCCCATGGGGGTGCAACAGTGGAGGAGAGACCCTGGAGTTTACCTGGCCACCACCTCCTCATGGATGCGCTCCAGAGCATCTCTCACCAGCTTGGAAATGGGCCTGGCTGAGGTGAGGCATGCATTGGTTTTGAGGTCCTCTGACTTTTGCAGCTCTTTGCCATAGTAGTCCTGAGATGGGAAGGACAGAGGCCACTAAACCGTGCCAAGTTGAGCCCTGGGAGCTCCCTATGCTCTCAAACATGGGGACCATGCCTGCACTTGGGCTGTACATGTGCACACATCCCCTGGCACTGCCACTCTCATTTCCACCCAGCCAAAATCTACAATATGATCAGGAATCCCTTTGCCCCCATCCTCCCCAGCTCCCATTGCTCACACGCACTGATGTGTTTGTGCAGGAGGGAATTTAAATAACATTTTCAGTAACTTTGCAGGCTGCAGCCACCAACAAGGGCAGGGAAATGCCAGGTTGCTCCACCCCCCATCCCTGTGTGAAACAAAGCTGCCAACTGCACTTCAACTGGCATTTTCATCCGGGCCCGGAAACAAGCTTTATCCTCTAATGGCAGCAGGAACTCTGGCACAGCCCAGGCACACACCCCCTGCCCAACTGCCCCATGCCTCCCCAGCGCCCATGCACACTCCTCACCTGCACTTCCTGGTGGATCTGCTCTCTGCTGGGAGTTGCCACTGCAATGGGAATGTGAGGCTGGTGGCTGATACCGCAAAGATGGGCACCACACCAGGTCCTCCCAACAGTTCTCAATCCCCCTCTTCCCCCAGATACCACAGCACCTTTTGCTCTCCCCCAGCAGAACCCTGAGAACCCCCCCAAACTTGCAGTCTAATAGGATGCTCCAGGGGGCACCTGACAACATCCCTCCACCCCAAAAAAATCCAGTCCCAGCTGCCCTGGAGAGATGAGCCCCCAAAGCATCCCTGTAGGGTAAATCCCCCCTCCCCTGCTTTGCAGAGCCCTTGGCCCCAAGGGCAGCCCCTGCAGAAGCCCGGGACTGTCTTACTGTCTCCAGCTGCACGGTCTCAGATGGACTCTGCCCAGCCTGGGCCACGCTCCTCCCCAGTATCCCGTGCTGTCCCAGCATCCCACGCTGCCCGGGCCTGGCTTCCGCCCTGGCAGCGGCTCCTGGCTGCCCAGGCCCCTGGCACACAGCCCTGCAGGACACAGGCACAGCAAGGGCTGCTGGCCCTGCTCCTGTGCTGAGCACGCTGCCATCATCCATGGCTCCTGCTGCACCCCCCCAAAACCCAGCCTGCTGCCTGTTCCCCAACAGCTCTGCACCTCCACACTGCAGCCCCGTCCCTGCTTGCCCCAAAGGCAGGGAGACACAAATTTAATGCCACAGGACTGCTGTAGCCTCTGCAGAGGACAGGACTTTGGAAGGGACGAGCCACCTGCAGCAAGGTCACACTGCCTCTGCAAAGCCCTCTGAGCTAAAGCAGAATGGGGGATCCTGGGGGGCAGAGACACACATCCCAAACAGTCTCCCTGATGCACAGGGATCGCCAGCAACGGAATCCAGGACAGACTGCTGCAGTTTGGTGGTGTTCAGGAAAGCTTTTATTCCCAGCAAGAAAGTCACAGGGAAAACTCTTATTCCCAAAGTGCACCTGCAAAGCTGGAGTCAGAATGTCACCCAGGGCAAAAATACTGGCAGGGATGGTGAAATCTAGTCCGAGGAGGCTCTGCAGCATAGGAGACAGATTCCAGCAGCATTCCTACAGGAATGTGGCAGGCCCGTGTCAGCTCTTAGCCTGCCTGCTCCTATCAGCAGGTGAAAAGCACACTCAGGGAAACAAGTGCTTCCCCTGCACTCCAAGTGCTCCAGATAAGTGACTTACCAAAAACAGGACACAGTATTTATAGCTGGTCCTGGATGTGAACAGTTCACTAGTCTTCAACAGAGCAGTGTAGAACTGAGCACACCAGCTCCTGATGCTCTCTTGCCTGCTTCCCAGACGGGCCTTTGGATACCTTCCCAACCAGATACAAACACACACCACAGCCAAGGCTGCTTCATTAAAAGCTGGAGCAGCAGCCCAGGAAAAGGAATGCAGCTGAAGGCCAAATCCAGCACATATGGGCTGGCAAAGGGATGATGTTCCAAACTCTGGCAGAGAGGAAAATAAGATAACCTCTGAGGAGGATGATGGCCAAACCACGTCCAGCTGGGCCACTGGCAGATGTGTGTGCTTAGATTCCTGGTTTCAGAAATTCTGTGCTGGGACTGGCACCTCAGCCTACACTGAAGCACCTCTCACCCACCCAGGCACTTGCAGCTCACACTGATTAAAATGCTCTAAATAAACTGCACTCTGTGCCACCTCTGTGGCTAAATACAGACCAGTGGCAAACTGCAGGCACCTGCATTTAAATGCCATGCCTCAGCTCTGCATTTCTTGCCAAAGGTGCTGGGGTGGGCTGAGCACTTCACTCTACATGGGAAGTAAGCAGACACAGGAATTATTGGGAAGAGCAAAGTTTCAGGGAAGTTTGTCTCAGCCAGGTGTGTAGGTGAGCGTTCTGGAGCAGAGGTGTGGATGCAGGCACACGAGAGGGGGCCACGTGCCCAGAAGCACAGACTCTACACATATCCCAGCTGACAGCCAGCATCATCCAGACATAGTTCTGAGCCCCAGAGGCTGGAGGGGGGAGAACACTTCACTCCCTCAGTGCTGGTTGAGATTTCCTCAAGCCTTCAGCTCCCCTTCATTTCAGCAAGTGACTCAGCTGGTCCTGGAGGTTTGATGAGCGCTCCACGCTGGGCACCAAGCAAGAGGAGATTCAAGGTGAGATCAGCTCCCAGACTGTGCTGTGCTGCCTGTGCCCAAGGGACCAGAGCAGCTCTAGAGCTGGCACTACAGCAAAGAGAAACCCTGGGGTGCCCTGACCCCCCTCTGTGTCCCCACAAAGGAAATCTCACTTCTTGCACCCTGCTGTACACAGCTCTGCTCCCACCATCCTCATCTCCTCTCACAAGCAACCCCACATGCTCTATCACATCAGTGAAACAAAAGGAAGTTTGGGTATGAATCCCATCTCTTCACAACACTGAAGCATTATCCTGCTAGGCCAGCATCTGCCTCAAAGGCAGCTGCAAAAACCTTTCCATTCTGCTTTCCCCCATCCAACTCCATCACCTTCCCCTTTCCACCCCCACACGTGTGTCCCCCAGGTCCTCCCAGAACTCACTTCTTTTGAATTGCTTCTTGCCTAGATGAGAAAAGGAAACACAAAAAGAGCATTAGAAAAACAAAATCCCACTCATGGTTTATGTTATATTGAACAAGGGCTCAAGAGGCTAAAATTCCAGGGTGTTTCTGGATTAAGTTCTGAGGGACAGAAGCAGCACTGGCTGCTCCTTCTCAGTCCCAGGTGCATCATACACAGTCATGGAGACACAGTGCATGGCAAACAGGAGGCAAAAATTTCAGCTCCCACCCCAAAACAGCCTGAAGAGGGCTGGAAAATTCCAGCTCCAGGGCCTGCTCAGCTTTGAAGAACTGGAAAAGAGGAATCAGTCTGAGCTGGCAGCTTCATGCAAAGTCTTTAAGGAGACCAGAGAAGGACTGAGGGACCCACTCAGCCCTCAAGAGAGAGCACCTACTTACTGCTGTCCCCTACTTACTGATACTGTAGATGAGTAGTTATTATGGCCATTTTTCTTAAACTCTGTGGAGAACAAAACAAAGAATGAATGTTTACAGAAATCACAGTGCAAACTCTCCTAATGCCCTGGGGGCTCCTCCAGCACAGCCACCACTGTATGGCTGCACTGCCTCCAAAACACCCTGCTGGTATCTGCCAGCAGTGGCACACTTCCTTCTCCTTTCCCAGTGACAGGCAGAGACACAAGTGCTTTATTTCAGCCCACAGTCCCTCAAGCTTTCTGTCAGAGGGCACAGCCTGAGGGCTGGCCAGCCTGCAGGACACTGGGAGTCCAGCAGCACTGGGTCTGAGGAAGCACTAAATTATGCTGGCCACCAGCTCTGCTGCCTGAAGTCATGTATTTCACTCCAGGGCTCCGGTAGCACGGCTACAAACTGTTCTTATTCCCCTCCTCTCCTCCCGTGCCTCCAAACGCTGCTGCTCCAGCACAAGAACACGGCTTACATCTTCCGAGTGCAAGATGGCATCTTCTTGCATCACCATGTTTCTCGCAGCTTGACCCAGGAGCTACAAGACAAACGTACAGACCAAGCTGAGACGCTGCAGCTTTGCGTTTCCCGAGCCCCGTGACGGCTGGCAGGGTGACACTCGGGGTGACACCGCGCGGGGATCACCGCGGTGCCCTGACAGCCCAGCCATCGGGAGCGCCTGAGGCACCGCTCCCCGCTGTCACCCCGGAGAGCTGGCAGTCACCCTCCCGCCTGCCCCCGCCGGAGTCCCGAGGCGCTGCCCAGCCGTGCCCGCACCCCGGTCCCGCTGTCGCCGTCCCTGCCCAGACACGAGGATGTGTCCCCTCCTCGGACTACAGCTCCCAGCATGCACCGCGCCGCCATCCCCGCTCCCTTCTCCGCTCCGGCCCTGTAATCGGCCGCCCGCCGGCACCCGCCGCTCACCTCGGCGCTACGGGAGCCCTTCAGCACCTGCTTAGTGAGAGCGATCACGTCGGTGCCGCAGCTCGTCACCTTCTCGGTCAGGAGCCCCTTCACCGAGTGGCCAAAGCGCGCCTGGGCATCCGCCGCGCCCCCCGCCGCCATCTTACCCCGCCCGCGCCCCGCCCCGCCTATCCTCGGGAGCCGCTACGGCGAGCGCCGGGGGCCTGAAAGCTCGGGAAGGCGCAGAGCCCGCGGCGGTCAGGGATACTGCCGGGAGAAGCTCCAGTTCCCAAAGGACTCCCCCAGGACACCTCATCGCCGCGGGCACGGACACCCACAGGCTGCACAGCACAGACCAAGGCTGACCAGGGTTTCTCAACACTGCCCAGGGCTGACCAGCACTGACCACGGTTTCTCAGCCCTGGCCAGTACTTGCCCTGTACTGACCAGGGCTGACCAATAGTACCAGGACCTGACCGGCGCTCACCAGCATTGCCGAGGGCTGCCCAGCAGTGTCCAGTGCTATCCGTGTCTCCCCAGCACCGACAAGAGCTGATAATCAGGGATGCTCCGGGCTTACCAACATTTCTAGGGCTGTCCATTCCCTCCCGGATCTGTCAAGGCGCTTCCCGGCTGGGCATGGATTCCAGTGCCCCGCCAGACCCCCCAGCTGTGCTCACGGCACCCAGGACAGACCTCGAGCTTTTCCCACACCCCCGGCCCACCACAGGGCCCTGGGGATGGAACCCCAAGGACGGATCCGGCCCCGGGCATCCCCTGGCCCCCGGCGCGCTGCAGGCAGCTCCCCCATGGCCACCCAGGCTGGCCGTGGCCCCGCCGCCCTCGCCCCCCGCCATGCGCCCACAGCTGCAGAGCGCTGGCCGGGCACCCCCAGCTCCACCTGCGGCTGTGGCGCCTGCAGGGACACTACGGCAGCCTCTACGCCCTCTGGATGGGCTCCCACTACGTGGTGGTGGTGAACAGCTACCGGCACGCCAGGGAGGTGCTGCTGAAGAAGGGCAAAGACTTCGCCGGACGGCCCCGCACCGTGAGTCGGCAGCAGGTCTTGGGGACCCCTTCCCACTGTGGCGTGGGGTGAGGAGGGGGACGCTCCCAAGGCAGACACTGGCACGCAGCAGGGTCCGTGTCCCCTCCCCATCCTGCTTGCAGCAAGCCAGGGGCAGGGCCTCTCCACACCCTGCTCCCCAGGGCGAGCCCTGTCATCCTCCATCCCAAGGGTGCCTGTTTTTCCTGCAGCTGGCCCAGCTGCATCCCTGGGCACGGCGGTGTGAGTTCAGGTACTACCAGGCTCCCTGCACCCCTTAAGGTCCCTGGGCATCCTAGAGCCCCTAACCTTCGCATCTGCCCCCAAACCTCTTTATCACTCCTTGGCAGGGAAGAGCAAACCTCGTGTCCTGTGCTTTGCTTGCCTGCCTAAATTAACCTCTAGCCCCCCGAACCATTTCTGGGATAGGGTGAGATGATCATCCATCTCCCGCCGGGCTTCCCCGCAACGGGATGAGCCCGGTTCTGCCTGTCCCTCAGGTGACCACGGACCTGCTGTCCCGGGGGGGCAAGGACATCGCCTTCGCCAGCTACGGGCCCCTCTGGAAGTTCCAGCGCAAGCTGGTGCACACTGCCCTCTCCATGTTCGGGGAGGGCTCGCTCGCCCTCGAGAGGATCAGTAAGTGCCTCCCTCCAGCCCCAGGCTCCCTCCCAGCTCGGGTTCCCTCCCACGCTGTACTTCTTCTTCTTAAGTGCCCTGATTCCCTGGGAGCCAAGGAAAGACAGCGGCTCAGCCCGTGTCCCCTGATATCCCCTCAGTTGCCAGGCAGGGGCTCTGTCCCTCTCCTTATATCCCCTGTACTCTACCAACACCTCTCCATGTGTTTTCTACCCTGAACTTTAGTTCCCCTCAGTCGCAGATGGGGAAACTGAGGCATGGAGCCAGCTCCCCACTCCGCCCAGGAGGACATCCTTGCACATTCTCCATTCTCTCTGCTCCACCCTAGCACCCAGCACTGTCCCTTCTGTCCATCCAGCATTGTCCCTTCTACCCATCCCATCCCAGCCCCGCAAGGCCCAGCCCTATCTGGGGGTGCCCTCTGCAGGCTGCACACCCCGAATGAGCAGGGGACCCCTCCTTCCAGCCCTCAGCTGCTCCTTTTACCCCCTTGGCTTAATCAAACTCCCTCATCACCCCTGGCCTGGCTCTCCTCCACCCCAGTCTGCCGGGAGGCCGCGTCCCTGTGCGAGACGCTCAGCGCTGCGCAGGACACGGCCCTGGACATGGCCCCCGAGCTCACACGGGCCGTCACCAACGTGGTCTGCTCCCTCTGCTTCAACTCCTCATACCGCCGTGGGGACCCCGAGTTCGAGGCCATGCTGGAGTACAGCCAGGGTATCGTGGACACCGTGGCCAAGGAGAGCTTGGTGGACATCTTCCCCTGGCTCCAGGTGAGCAGGAACATGGGCACTGCACATTCCTTCTACCTCAGAGAGGAAGGAGCTGGGATATGTCCTGTAGGAGCCCCCCTGAGTTAGGAGTGTCCCTGTCCTGGTGACCCACAAGAGCCAGTACACTGGTGGGCACAGAGTGACTGCCTGGGGGGCTGCAGGGGCTGGGCTGGGCTAAGCTGTAAACTGTTATAATGTGCTTTTCTCCCTCAGATATTTCCCAACAAAGACCTGGCCCTGCTGAAGAAATGCCTCCAGGTCCGGGACCAGCTGCTCCAACAGAAATTCACTGAACACAAGGTGCCAGCAGGGCCAGGACAGGGAGATGCTGGAGCTGGGGTGGTGGGTACTATGCCCAGGACAGCCTGGCTCATGCATGTCCCTTGGCAGGAAGCTTTCTGCGGAGACACCGTGAAGGACCTCATGGATGCCCTCCTGCAAGTGAGGCTCAGTGCCGAGAACAGCAGCCCTCTGGAGCCGGGGCTGGAGCTGACTGACGACCACCTCCTCATGACGGTGGGGGACATCTTTGGGGCCGGTGTGGAGACCACCACGACTGTGCTCAAATGGGCTGTGCTCTACCTGCTCCACTACCCTGAGGTAGGGTCTGTACCCTACAGCGGGGACTTGTGTTCCCTCCAGCACCAGGGACGTCATGGGGAGTCTTAGGGAGGGCAGGTGCCAAAAGAGAAGTCAGGCTCTGCAGATAAGCAGGATCAGGCTGTGGGCACTTCTGCCCCACACAAGCTGACAGGACATGCTGATGATGCTGGGTGTACTCCACTGTGCACAGGGCACTTTGCTCCCTGGGCTCCCACAACGGTCTTTGCTTTCCTCCCAGATTCAGAGGAAGATCCAGGAGGAAATGGACCACAAGATCGGCCTGGTGCGTCACCCCCACCTCAGTGACCGCCCGCTGCTGCCCTACCTGGAGGCCACCATCAGCGAAGTGCTGCGCATCCGGCCCGTGTCCCCCCTGCTCATCCCACATGTGTCCCTTGCTGACACCAGGTGAGACCCCCTGGGGCACACCCAGGTCACAGACAGACACTGTGGGGAGGGAGCGACTGCCTCACTCTGTGTCCGCTTTGCAGCATTGGGGAATACTCCATCCCCAAGGGTGCCAGGGTCATCATCAACCTCTGGTCTGTGCACCACGACGAGAAGGAGTGGGACAAGCCTGAGGAGTTCAATCCTGGTGGGTTGTGTGATCCTCTTCCCCTCCTGGGCTGGGGATGGCCGGGTGGGTGCAGCAGGAGAGGCTGAGCCCTGGGGGAGGCTGGATCCTGCTCCTGCCTGTCTGGGGCATTCACACCTCTTGCTCCTGCAGCTCCCGGCAGGGACACGTGATGAGCTCGGGCAGGTCTCAGGCAGAAGGGTCAGCCTGCTGATGCCAGTGGTGCCCCTTCCCCTTGCAGGCCGCTTCCTGGATGAGCGGGGCCAGCACATCCATTCACCCTCACCCAGCTACCTCCCGTTCGGAGCTGGGATCCGTGTCTGCCTGGGAAAAGTCCTGGCCAAGATGGAGCTCTTCCTCTTCCTGGCCTGGGTGCTGCAGAGGTTCACACTGGAGTGCCCTGAGGACCAGCCCCTGCCCTCGCTGGAGGGCAAGTTTGGTGTGGTACTGCAGGTGCAGAAGTTTCAGGTGAAGGCCAGGCTGAGGGAGGCCTGGAGAGCGGCCTCGTGATGGGGAGGAGCCCTGGATCCGGGGAGGGGGGGGGAGGGGCTGGGACCACAAAGGTTGCCCCATGGATGGGGGGTATTCCAGATAAAGCTATTCCCAACACAGCATTGCTCTAGTTATTTTTTGGGCAGGAGATGGAGGACAGGGTTAAGTGTGAGATGTATGGTGGCCCCACAACTTGCTGGGAGCACTGGGCTCAGCTGGGAGGCTGTGGCCTCTCTGCAGCAGCGTGGCAGCTCCTGCCTGCTCACTGTCCTGAGCACTGGCTGGCTGGATTTTGGCCATCGCTCCAGCAGCAGCAGCAGCAGCACAACCTTCCCGTAACGCAAGGGGCCGTGTTTGCTTTGCTTTTGCCAAAAACTACTGTGCCATGGAGGGCAGCGTGTAATTAGGTTTCTGGTTCTCTATTACTTGACCTCTTAATATTTAACTAAATAGCTGCACAGCTGTGGCTCAGGGCCCCTGGAGGGAAAGCAGCCAAGGCAGAGGGGAAAGCCCCACAGAGCCCCAGCACAATGTGACACCCCAGCCCTGCACACCCCCTCATTTTCCCCCTGCCCTCTTGCCAGCAGGCAGGAAAACAGACATAAACTTCCCCACCGTTGAACCTCCTGCTCAGTGTGTATGAGTTCTTTCAAACCCCCAGCACTTGGCTTTCATGCAGCCCCTTCTACTCCAGCATTCAATGTCAAAAGGGTCCTGTCAGCCTGTGGCATGAGGGTGATGATGAAGGCAAGGCATTTGCAATCTGGCACAGAACCGGGATCCTCCCTCCTCCCAGTCCATTTTCCTGGGGGCTGGAGGAAGAACTGCCATACACACCTGTCCCAAGGACAATCCTCAGACTGATCTGAGCAGCTGACCCACCAGAAGCTGGGCAGAGGGAGCACAGCAGGAGCTCAGCCCCACTGCTGCTGCACAGAGTCTCTGATGGCTTCTAAAGGCTGAGCCCACATACCTTCCTGCTTTCCTGCCTGTTTCCATCACGCCAGGGGTGCCACTGGGTTTCCAATCCCTCTACTTCTGCTATGACACACTGAAGCTGTATGGGTGGAGGGGGACGGGACTCATAACGGGCTTTGGGAAAACTTGGCTAAACATGATGCCCTGGGCTTCCCTGGGGAGTGGCACCTCCATGCCAGCCTTGTCCTTCTGTCCTTCTGCCAGTCTTGTCACTGGCAGCACACACTGGCAAGAAGGCTCCACTCCAGTCTCCTGTAGCATTGTGATGCCTCCAGGAGCATCAACAGGACCTCCAGCACATTTGTACCCCTTTACGAAGGCATTTGATTTTGCTCTTGGTAAGGGATTTTCTCCTTGCCAGAATCAACACAGGGCCAACACCTTGTTGTTTGTCAATTCACCCACACAAGTGCTAAAGGCACCTTGGGGCAAAAATAGGGACCTTTGAACCAGGGATGTTTCTAACCTAGAGAATGCCTCCAGCCACAGCCTCTTGCAATCCACCTTCCCCATGTGCCAGGGCTGGCATGTGCTGTCCTAGGCTGGGAGACCAGCATGTGCTGCAAATCCCAGCACCCCAAGCTGGGCCCTGCTGCAGGGTGTCTTGTCCCCTACCCAGCCCACCTCCTCCCCACCGGGAGAAGATGCTGCTGGGAAAATTCAGTGCCCAGAACCAGCTGCCTGGCACTTTGTGAGCTGGTAAACAGCCCCCGGCATGGCTGCTCCCTGCTCTGGGAGTGGGCAGAGGCACTGCTGAATCACCCAGCTGGTATTTCTATCCTGACAGCTGCTCCGGGGCTGTGCTGCTGCACCCAAACCCCTGGCCCCACCAGAAAGCTTCACCTGGGCCACTGGCTCCAGCTCCTTGAGGCAAAGGGGGTCTGCAAGGGAGGAACTGGTGACGATGGAAAGAATGAAGGTTTTTCATTCCCACAGTTTCTTGGGTACACCATGAAGCAGATGTGCAGCTTGCTGAGGGCACTGGGCAGAGCAAGCCTGAGCCTTTCCATCACACAAACTCATTTTGGGGGGCACAGCCACCCCCGCAGCACTCGGCTGACCCAGCTGCGCCACAGGGCTCAGCTCAGCCCTCCAAGTTTGAGAGGCTTCTCTCTGCACCAGGCACCGGCTGACCCTGGACTGTGCCGGAGAGTGACGGCCAGCCCAGGAGGAGCAGGAGACGATTGGAATACCTGTGGGCTCTGCACCGGGCGTGGGGCCAGGAGAGCTGAGTAAGCACAGACCTCAGGACACAGCTGTTTGCCGGTCGAAAACAAATCGAGAAAGAAGCCGGCAGCCTGTGACCCCCCCGGCACAGAGACTGCAGTGCTTGCACCACCGTCGCGACGGCCCCTCAGCGGGCACCCGTCCCATCTGATAAAAACAGATCTGTGCTGCAAGATGGGGGGAACCAGCTCTGACGAACAGGCAACTCATCCTGGCCTTCCCAGGCTGCCCACTGTGGGATGCTGTGGGGCCTGCCTGAGTCAGGGGCTGCCTGTCTGCCCCCCTTCCCAGCCTGGCTTTTCCTATATAAACTAAAGCTAAAAAAAGAAAGCAGCAAAAGCTTCCCTGGGATGTGTTGCACAGGTGGTGGTGGGGGGCCAGGAAGCAGCAGCCTTCGGAGAGAACCACTCATTCAGGACAGCAAAGGAGTTTATTCACTGGAGCTGGGCTGTGCCCCAGCTCCCTGCCAAACTGTGCTGGGAGCAGGTCAGGCTGGGATAAGCCCAGCCAGGGCATGCAGAGAACCACAGGAAATATGGCTGGGGAGCTCTGGCTGTGCAGAGCAGGAACTCAGAACCACTGACTCACATCCCCAAGTGGTGAGGGGTGCCCAGGGAGCCCAAATCTCCCACTGCTTGGCAGAACAGCCTCATGCTGGCAGTGGAGCCACTCATACTGCTCCTCTCCAGGCTTCCTGCCCCAGGAAGCTTTTGATGACTGTGTAACACAGAGGCTTAACTGCACCTCAGCTTTCCTTAGCCTCCAGTTAGGCAGGCAAAGCTCTGAGAGCAGGCTGCCAGCCAGCATCAAGACACAGTTCCCTCCTCCTCCATCTTCAGCCAACACCCATCCACAGGGTTGTACAAACATGCACTGATATGGGGCAGGAAGATCACACCAGTGCTCCCAGATGATGAGTTTACATTATGGCAGAGCTGAAAAGTCCCTTTGGGAACACCAAGGAGCTGCTGCAGTACCCACTGACCCCAGGAGCCCCCGCTGTGCCCAGGGGACACTCGCTGAGCCACCACACTGTGCTCTTCACCTGTCCCCAGGCAACACAAGCCCAGCTCACCAGGACAACTGCTGGGTCCTTCCCCTCAGAGCCAGCTTCAGTGGCCAAAAACATTCCATGTAAGCAGCTCCACACTGCCATGGATCCAGCAAAACAGACTTCAAGGAGTACTGGCAGCCACACCTAGAGCACATTGTAAGCAGAACACCGAGCACTAGACTGACACTAATTTGCTGTAAAGCCTGCTGCATTATTGCAACTCAGTTTGGAAATGGTGTATTCAGGACTCCCAATAAAACACCCTTTATAGCTGGGAATGGGTGGGGTTTGGTACTCCAGTGCTGGAGATGCACATGTCCCACACCCTCACACCTCCAGCATTTTACACAGTGTGTATCTGGAGAAGAGCTCTCTTTGGGCCACACTGGCTTCCTACACAGGGATACATGTGAGGATCAAGCACATTTCTAAAGCTCCAAAGCTGGAGCTTTGGGAGTCCTCTGCCTGCCTGAAGAGGCACCAGCCAGGGTATATCCAAGGAGCTCACATGCCCCATATCCTGCCCTGCACCAGTCCTTCTCCCCATACCAGCTGCCCCTTGGCTGCAGGTCAAAAATCCTAAAGCACTGAAAGCCATTAACAGTCCTGCTCCTCTGCACTTGGGAGCTGAAGAGACATGGTTTGTGCCCCATTTATTCCTTTATGGTCTCTAAACGCCCAAAAAGCCTCCAGGAGTCATAAGAGGCACACCACTGCTTCTTCCTGACTTTTTAAAATGAAAAACATCAGCTTGGCTTACTGGTACTTACCTCCATGTCCAGAGGATTCCCCTGGCGTTAGTGGGATGGCTGGAAAGCAAATATGGAGATTCCTTATACCACATAAATGTTGGCAAAGGGTCCCCCACTGGCACAGGACCATCCCCAGGACTTATAGCAGTAAACCCCATTCCTTACAGACTGATGTCTGCTTTTAGCTTCCTCTGTGGTGTGAGGAACAAAACCAGGTGCCAATAGGTACAGAATTCCTGGGGATGGCACTGGGGATCTTCAATTATCTTCTCAAAAGATACATGTGGTCAGTGTACACAACTGGAAGTGATCAGCCCCCATGCAGCCAGGCTCTGGGGCATGCACAGCCTCTCTGTTACCTCTCATCCAGGTATCCAGGCTCCAGACATCCAGGAATGAGGTCTCTTGAATCCAAATCGAAGTCCTTCATTTTTAAGAGCACCCTAAGAACCAAACTGAAGAGCTGTCCTTATCAGCTGTTCTGAGTAAAGAGAAAGACTGTGATGGGCAAAGGAGTGAGATTCTTCCAAACCCTGTAAGGTAAGAAGAGTGCTCTCCTCAAATGGGAGGGTGAAACTCTGGCATAAGCACCACTTCCCTTGCATTGCAGCCAGCCAGTGACAACACACCTCCAGGAAAAATAACAAAACAAATCCACAAACTAAAGACAGATCTTGTTCTTAGCTCACAAAATGATACACATACACATGGACAAGTTATCAGAAAAGGCATTATATTTTGGTTTCCACCTTAGTTAAAACTGATTTTGGTTTTCAATCAATCAGATCTGAGTATGTCCAAGTTCAGGTTTCAATGTTTTTTTCCCCATAATAGTAATGATCTGAACGACCATAATTATAAAAGGGATGGGGAGAAATCCCGAGAACAAGTTACATAGTCTGAACTGTGCTCTCTTCCACATGAGCACTCTAGGGAATGTTAGTTTCAGTTCTTCCTTTTTTTTTTTTCTTTTTTTCTTCCTTCAGCTTGTTACTAACAAAAATCTCTACTGTTTATTAAAGCAAAGCTACAGTAAATTTTCTTGCAGTCTTACAGCAGGTTTTCATATTACCAGTAGGACCCGCATGCATGGATTGCAGTCACACACACACGCTCACAGACATTATACAGTAGCCAGTTGCCACCATAAAAAAAAAAAAAAAACAGAAAGAAAACAGACATTCATTTCATTAAGTGGTCATCATTAGAATCGCACCAAACTTTTGGATAAAAAAAAAATACTGCACAGGTCTTCCACATCTACAAGGTAAATCATCCCTTTCGCAATGGACGGAGCTCTCGTCTCCATTTGTTCAACATGCATCGCTAAAGCTTGAAGGCACGCTGGCCAAGGAGAGCCCTGTTCTTTTGTCATCTGAACTCCAGTGTGCTGCTGTCGGGGTGCAAAAAAAGGACAAAAATAAAGCCAAGCCCTTTTGCAGCACACCGGGAAAAGGTCATTCGGAGACCACAGTACTTGGAAGGCAGCCCAGCTGCCTGGATTCTACTGCTAACTGTGCTCTTGGAGGCATTGAAGGAACACACTTGCATTTAAAAATGACACATAAAGGCAAATTTCTGCAAACCCTTTCTTTTCAAACTGCCTAATGTAGACTAACACTCCTTCTAGAAGAAACTGGTCCTTCAGTCACCAGCTTCAAGTGGGAAATTTCCTACCTGCTGTATTAAACACTGAAGCACCAGAGGTTATAGGGCTGATGTGTTTGGGCATTCACCAGCTTCAGGGAAACTTAACACCAGGAAAGAAATAAAAAAAAAAAAGAAGGAAAAAAGATGAAAGGAAATCCCCAATGCCTCAAGAGCACTATATCAAACCAGAACTCTTGGGCTACTGACTGCCGGCACTGTCAGAAGCTGCTTGCTTCTGGGAAGACACCTGGAGGTTGAAGCCTTATGGTGATCTGGTATCCTCCCAGGGTGAGATTTGCTGAGTTTTACTGATTGCAAGATAAAGCAGTGTTTCGGAAAACTAAAACCAACAAACTCATAATAACCATCACCAAAATCACCGTTGGAAAAATTCCATTCTTTAGAAGGTCTCATTGAGAAATATCAGTCCCTGCTCCACCGAGCAGGGTAGATACAATTAACAAAACCCAGAGTGACCCATCCCCCACAAGCTGGGCCTTTGAGGTCTAGTCCCCATATTATACTGGAGGGGAGAAAGAAAAATAAACAAAAAAAAGAAGGTTGTATCACCTTTTCCTCCTGTTAAAGTTTTAATCCTCTTATTCCATTTTTATTTGTTTTTTTCCCCCGATTCTCCCTTCCACTGTGCCACCTTAGCTGGGGGAGTTATTGGTACAAGAGTTTGGAGAGTCCTGCTCATTTATTGTGTTCAAGAGTACACACACTGGCTGCCGGGGCAGGTGGTGGTGGCTGTGTTCGCGGTGCTGCTCCTCCGTGGCACTGAAAAGCCCTTCCTCCTCGTCCCCGTGGGGACGGCCGCTGCAGCTGTCGCAGAAGTCCAGGGGCCCGTCCAGAGCGTCATCGATGAGCCCGTCAAACTCCTTGAGGTCGTCGTCGTGATGATCCCGGTTGCATACACAGACTTCTATGCCCGAGTCGCCGGTGAAACGGCGCTGCCTGCCCGGGGTCTTGTCCTTGGCGTCGGGAATGGCGCTGCTCTGCTCTAAGCTCTCAGAGCTGTAACCTTTCAGCAGTTCCTCCTTGCACTCTGTATCCTTGTCAGGACCGGCCCTCTCCACTAGCTCGGCTCCTGTGCTGGTGCTGCCAGGCTCGACGCTTTGCATTTTGGCGACGGCTCTCTCGCCCACCACGGGGGTGGAGGGCTCGGGGTCCGCGTGGCCGGGCGCCCCGGTGCTGTCAGTACTGCTGTTATTGCTGCTGGGTGCTGCAGAGCTGCTCTGTGCTGGCTGCAGGGTCCTGGGTGTGTCTGGGATTGTGCTACTGCTGCCTGCTGGGACACACTGCTGATGTAAGGCACTGTACGGGGGCGGGGGGGTTGGCGGTCGGTTCACCACTTCCTCATAGGGAGGTAGCAAATAGTTTGGCAAAAACCCTAGAAATGGGAGGCAAGGAGAAGTTATTTCAGGAGCAGTTTATCCCAGGAAATGAGTCACTAATACAGGTCAGTATGGCATTTGTCACCTACCAGCATCTTCCCACTGAACAGCACAACAGGCTCTACAAAGGGGTGCCAGAACTTGTCCCAGGTGAGGCGTGTCACATTTTAGAGAAGCAGCAAACATGGCCGAGGAGGGCACCATTACAGGAGAAGATGGACACAATTGGGAACAGCAGCCTGATCTCCTGGCTCTCTCTATACTTACCAGGCAAACCTCCTTGGACTGTGTACCCCAATAGAGCCCCATAAACCACACTGGGGGATGGCCCGTTGGTTGGCTGGAGGGAACAACTCCCCAGCCCTCTCCAACACTGCCTTCTCAGCCAAATTTCCACTTTCAAGAGCAAAGATTTCATCTCACAAAGCATTGTGCAAATATGAAGAGACACGGGCAGTTACAAGGAACTTGAAGATCCTGGCTTTTGGTTGCTGTTTTAATGCTGGATTCAATTCTTCTGGTGCAGTCAGAATAAATTGGCAGTACTGGCAAAAGAGTTTGGCTTATTGTACTTACAGCCTTTCAAACCCCATGAAAAATTTTGTTTATTTCTTAAGAGGCAACAAAATAGTCTATATAGACAGAATGTACTTAAACACTGGAAACATTTAAGGATAGCACTACAATTTTCCATGTGCAATTGCATATCCCTGGGGCTGGGGAGGAAAAGGCTGCTGGGGATGATTTCTGATGTGACTGCCAGAGTTTAACAAGAAAAGCAAGTTCAATTCAACAGTCTGTCAGAGGAAACTCAGCTGTGGTACCTCCAGTCAGAAGGAGACTTGCTGTTCTAGCACAGCACAGGAGAACACAAGGAGTGCACAAAGTGATTGTACTTTCCCTGAGTTGTGGGCAACAGCTCCCTCATGCAAAGTCCTAGGGCTGCTCACCAGCAGTGTGGCCTGGGAACCACAGCACAGGGTGGGAGCCAGCAGAGTCTGGCTGCTGAGACTCCCCTTTCTCCCAGTCTGTGTGACCAGATTTTGTGAAGCCACTTCCCACACCTCAGTCCCACCAGGCAAGTCCAGGCTGTTAATGTTAAGAAACTTTGCAGAAAACCACCCAGGGAATCACTACACTCTCAGGGGTGGGTTTGAAGGTGCTGTAGTTGGTGTGGTTCAACTCCAGACTCAAGGGGGTTCAAATGCATCCAACACCACCTCCTCTCTGCACGCCATGGTTAGGCAGCAAAGCTCCCACAGCCTCTTGCTGAGCCCAACTGCTGCTCCCTCCCTCCAGCTAACAGGGGAAGCTCGCTGCTGCCGTGCTCCCAGGGTGTCCAGGCAAAGCAGGGTGAGGTACATACGGAAATAGAAGGGCAGGGCTGAGTAGTTGTGGGCCTCCCGGTACGCGATCAGGTTGATCTCGTGCTGCCGCTGCTGGGCCTGGAGGCGGTGCTTGGTGCGGCGGTGATGGCAAACACAACAGCAGCTGAGGATGATGATGATGGTCCACACCAGCCAAAACCCTGCAGCAGAGGAGAAAAGTGTTAGCCATTGTGCATCCAAATGCAGGAAATCCCAATGGAGAAGATAATCTGAAAGCCTGGATCTGAACCTGCACTGCTCTAAAGGCAGAAATATGTGTTAGGCCAGGAGGCTTCAACACTGACCTTCCTGCCTGTGTGGGACACTGAGACTCCAACAGCCTTGCCAGAAATGAATAACTCTGAATGCACTTTGGTAAAATGTATGCTCAATAGGTACAAGTCTGGAGAAAAACCAAATATGGAGACAGGGCTCCCTCCTCCATTGCTCCTACCCTTTGGTTACCATTTCTTCTAGCCAAAAATGAGCAGAGCTGTGAATAGCATTGAGCTTGCCTCCCATAGTCACACTTCGGTTTGAAAATAACAATCAAGACACAAAAGACACTCTGCAGATTGACCACAGAAGAAGAGAAAAACCCCAAGCACTATGTTTTGCTTTTGTTTGCACTGCTCTTTAATTTCTAGCCCAAATCCTTCATTGTTATATTTAACAAAAACATGCTCTTTTTTCATAAACATCTCAAAATATTTTTAAAACTTATTTTTGTATTCAATGTCTTAAATTACCCAAAATGAAATTAAACTAGCCTCCCTCTCTGAATCCTCAAGAAACCCAACTTCTGCTCTGTTTGTGGTCGTGGCTGGTTTCTGTGCACTGCTGTACCGTATGTACACTGCTCCTTAAAAGGGAATTTTAAAAGACCACTTCCTGAATTTTACCCACGCCCTCCAACATGTGGAATAACTCTCCCTTTCCACAAATTTCTCACTTGCATGCACTACAAAACGTTTCCGAGACACACTTCAAAAAGCTGGAACATTCACTCCAGATTAGGCTTTTGTCTCCTGCAACTGCAGCCCACAGCTCGACCTAACCCCAATGTCTGTAAGCTCTATCTCTTTTAAGCTTGCTTTTTGCACCTAAAGATACTGGGAGAGCTTTTCCTTTAGAAACACATAGGCTTGGCAGCCACTCCTCACTAGAGATCACAACACTGTTTTTCTTTCTGTAACACCTCTGCCACACTTCACTATTCCCAAGCAGTCAAAATGGACATTCCTAATTCCACAGCCCATTTTCAGGTTGGCCAGTCTATCCTGTGGTATCTTCTGGTCTTCTCTCTCCACTAAAAACCTCTAGTCATGCCTTTACAATACCTTGATGTTTTCAGCATCCCCTGCTGTGTTTGCTATGTTTTCTCTGCTAAGAGCTAGGTGGGGAAAGGTGAACAGTTTAGGAATCTGAGGAATGAAAGGAGTATTGCTCTGGCTCAGGACAAAGGGCAATTGTACCATCCATCTCAGAGAGCTGCACGGGGCTGTTTGTAGGTGAGCTGGATGTGTCATATTGTGCCTCCGAGCATTTTGAGTGGGGACTTTCACCTCCCTGTGTCGTAACCCAAATTCCTCATGTGTTTTGGCACAGCAAACCCAAATCTCTCTCATGCCTTGTGCAATCTATTTCCCTAATCAAATGGAACCTGCCTTACCACCAAACTTATCAAAACCTGCTATCAAATGAAGATGTTACATATTCCCCCACCCCCTTTTCTTTCTTGTCTGGAAATGAAGGTTCCTGGGTAGTTTCTCTGGCCAGCCTGCTCAGTTGTACCACGCTGACCAGAGAGGAGACTGTGATCTTCACTCCAGAGAAGCAATGGACAAAGTACTCAAGATGCTCTCTACACTTCCCAAACCAAAATGAGAATGTGGCCACTGACCTCCAAATACCCTCCAGTATTCTGGAGTTTCTAAAAAAAACCTTTTTATATAAACTAAAAGGATTGATCCAGTCCACCCTTCACTCCAAAGCCAAACATTTGCAACAATTTCTGTAGCCTCTATCACTACCAAAATCTTGGAACACAAATGCAATACTTCAACTGTCTCACAGTTTGAAGACTCTCACCAACAAATACACTTTATTTCTTGCTAACAGAAGGTCCCTTGGCTCTTGCTTGCTGAGGATGCAAGAGTACACTCATCAAAACCAGGTCATTGGCACAGCATGCCACCAGGCACTGAGGCAGGCCTGCAGTTCATCTTCTAAGTACTCCTTATTTTCAAAGAGCAGCCCATGATCATGAGTTCAATAACAATGGAAAATTACACCCAGCTATCCAGGGATTTTAGCTACAGTTATGAAAACAGATGCTTTTTAACACATTTGATCATGTCCTTTCCCAAGGAGTCTAGATACAATGGTAGCAAGCAGCACTTAATTAGTTAAGATGTCCTGGAGAACTGCCACTGTTAAGCAATCTCAGCTGTAGCAGCCAAATATTTCTGCAGGGAATAACTGCTCCCACCCAAGCCTGCATCCAGAAGATTAAAAAAGTATTTCTTTAGAAAACTTCTCTACCCATTCCAAAAAAAAGTCCCAAAGTGCTCTGCACACAAACTGATGCACAAGCTCAGAGTAGGGGTCAGAGTAAGCTCAGCCATTCCTGTGAAGAGGTGTGGCACCTCTGTTAACAACACACAGTAACAACATACAACAGCTTAGGATAACAAATTAATGTTGGATCCTACTGAAACCACAGGTGGCATTTAAGTAAACACACCATAATTTAGTGGATTGCAATTTGGCCTCAGTGCCAGGAACAACAACACCCTCATTCTCCTTCAAAGGGTCTGTGCATGCTCGCAAATGTGAGCGGGTGAGATCTGTTGTTTTTCATGAGAACTTCCAGAAAAAGAACCCACTAATACCACATTATTGCCTGGTTTCATTAACCGCTGACACTTCCTAGAGCTTCTAGGAATTACTCAACCCCTGACTTCCATTTTTATTTGATGGAGGACTCAGCAGAGCCTGGAGGACTTGCCTGGATGATCACAGGAGATCAGCAGCATGTGCCCACCAGTCATTTGCCAGTCTGGCTGTGTCCCCACCTTGTCACCCAACAGCACATCTGCTCCACAGGGCTGAAAAGCCCCCAGTGCATCAGAAGCAACAGTATGGGACACCCATGGCAGCTGAGGCACATGAGGGGCTCCCTGGTTGTCACTTGGCCAGTGCTGGGAGGACTGGGTGCAGCTCTGGTTGCAAGCCCAGTACAGTGCTGGGAGTTCAGGGCCTCCATAAAAGGCTCTACAACACTTCTTTGCCAGGAGTTTGGGCACAGCTGCAGTTTTGGCTGCAGAACAGAAAACTGCAAAAGCCTAGAAAATATGTAGTATGGTCATTTATTTGGAATAAAGCTATGCTCCAAGGCCAAGTGCAATTGTAAATATTATGTCTAAAAGTATGGAGTGAACAGTGAAGATGCTCATGACTGAGCAGTGCATCTGTACACCTGGTGAGGCTTGGCTTCAAGCCAGCAGAAGGGAGGTAAGCTGAGCAGACCACTGGCCTGTGCAGCCAGCAGCTCATTTGGCAGGAGGGGAATTGCAAATTCACCCAAAGACAACACTACATGAGCAGGAAACACAGGGGCCAAGAACAGAAGCAGCACACACACCTCCTTCAGGGTAAAAACAGGTACCAATTCTGCCCTGTACCAAAAACGGGTAAGATGTACAGAGGCAACTCCATAAGTAACTTTGGCATTAAAAAGCCTTTAAAAGCCAAGTAAAACTGAGCTTCTGGTTGTCTTTAATGTCCCCAAAAGCCTTTACTGTTGCCAAACGCCTTCCTCTTGCTCTTCAAGACGTTCTTCTTTTCCAAATGAATACAAGCTGTTTTTCACCAGCATTGTGTTGAGCTACCGCTGCACTCACTGGAAAAGGAAAAATGGTCGGGAGACACATTCTGAGCCAAATTTGCCATTAAATGTCTGATTTGAGAGTACTTTCCACAGCCACCTGGCAGTGACCACTGGGAACAAAAGCGTGTGGTAATCTGAGGACAACATGACAGAGAGAAAACAAACAGTGACTTTGGAAATACAACTTCTGATGAACAGCCAGAGCAGAAGCAAAGTACCAGTCTGGAGCAAAACAGGCACCAGGAGATCACTAGCCTTGAAGGCAATTTCAGTCTTGCTCTTGGTTTATGGAAGAGTCAGAAGTTGAAGGAGAGCAACACTCTCCAGCCCACTCTCCAGCCCAAAAGAGAAGTGTTGCTGGAGAGCAACACTCTCCAGCCCAAAAACAACTGAGTCCTGAGAAACACTGCTATAATTTTTGTTAAATTCACTAGTGATGTCTACAGGTAGTGGTGAAAAGATGAAACAGACACAGCTGAGGAGTTGATTATTGCCAAGAGATTTCCCTGCTAGAGCACCAAAACCTTTAATAAAAGAATCAGCACTGACCTGTAAGCTCAGAGCTGTAAGCCTGACATTAGCACGAAGCTCAGGAAGTCAGAATGGAAGATGCAAAACCACTTGGGAATGGAATTAAGTCCCGTGAAAGCCATCTCTCATAACCAGAGGAAATACTGAAGAAAGAGAAGGCTACTGCTACATTGACAGCATTCTTGGGAATGGGAGCCCCATCACATGGTCATACACAAGAGATGTTTCCTACCAGCTGTGAAAGAACATACTTAAAGCTTCAAGAAAACCCCTTCTAGGACACTAACAATAGTTTTGCTCAAACTTTAAAATAAGTAAGAATAAAACACTTTAATAATTTAAAAAACAGAGCACTCCTTCCTCATGAAAAAGGAGGGAGCAAGGTTTGCTTTGATGCTGTACTGTATTTGCTGCCTGGGATGTTGCCATCAGCAATGCCGTTGAGGGAAGCTCCTTTTATCCTGTGCAAAATGGAAAATGTTTTCTGGAGCGTTCCAAGGGTATGAACAGAGAAATTTGCCCTCAAGTTCATGGTAAACTTGGGCAAATGCCATGGCTCTGTTGGCAGGAAATCCCCTAAAAGCAAGCCAAAACATACTGCAAAGTGCCTTTGTGTCTGCCTGACAAGCATCTGGGTAATAGCTTTGGCTTCATGAGAGCTGGTTCTGAACAGAAGGAGAAGTGGGACAATTTCATTGACTAAGAAGTGTCCCAAACGGTGGCCTCATAGTCAGTCATGGCTGGAAAAAAATTGTCTTTCATAAGGCCAACACTATAATCAAAAAAGGGAAGAGAAATTTATTTGGAACCACAACCTGGATGCCCTTGGGTTTAATCGTGTCCTTTGGCAGAGGGGTCACATCATCTCCTGCCACTGCAGGCACGAGCTTGTATGAGCCAACACTGCTGCTCAAGAATGCCAGATGAAGGATGCAGGCCACAGGCCCATGAACATTTTAAGAAGGAATAAAAGAAGTTGCAGAATGACGCGATCCTCTCCTGCCTGTCCCAACCATACCTCCTGCTGCTTCCTCCACCTCTTCTTGTGCCGGCACAGAGTTGTGCACAACTGTGGCTTGAACTGGTTTGAGGGAACCAGAGCAGGTTGAAACTCGTTTGGCAAACACAGCAGCAGCAGCAGCAAGAGAAAGACTGTGACTTTTAGTGACAGTTTTATGTTAGTTTAAGTCATTGGAACTGCAGTCCCAGCCTGACCTCACTGCAGGAAAAAGTTACTAAATATTTGTAGAGTACAATGGCAAAAGAAAAAAGCTGAAGACATCTCCAGCTCCTACTCGCTTGCTCCCAAACTGGTAACAAAAGGAGACACACGTTAACTGCAACTGGTTGCTACTTTTCAGAATAGTGCCCACTACATATGGTACACCCACTGCAAAGAGATAAGATGGAAAAACACAAGTTTCAGAAAAATCCTTTGCCTATCATGCAGGGAGAGTCAATGTGAGGCAGTAAATCTGCAGACACTGTTTTTATGCCTCTTTCCTAGGGAAGGAGCCTTCCAAGGGCAATTGCTCCCATGCTCCAGAAAGTCCAGTCCCTCCCAAGAGATCTATGTTGGTAAAATGCATGTTGAACCACAGTCTAACAAAGACCAGAGTGGAACATCCAGCTGAGACCATGTCCTGAACATCTGGGAACAACACACCTAGGTACTTGGTGACAAGCTGGGTTGGAGGTATGTAGGGCAGGGGGTGAAGCAACACTAGGAAGTTCTCTTGCCTTTCCAGGCTGTTTAACACAGCACAGGTGGAAGCAGCCACATAGGGCAAAAGTCAGTATCTGCATAGCCAGGCTATGCCAGACAGCTTGCCTTCTGCTTTGGATCCGGGAATTTTACTGAGCCAGACCAAAACAAACTTAAGGTGATTTGGCTGTCTGGATTAGGCTACAAGAAGTCCAAGTAAATCAGGAAATAACTCCCTCAGTAACCCTATTTATTATGAGTTTCTGTGTGGTTGTGACATCTGTTGTTTGCCCTATACTGTTGGTGAGGCTTTGTCATGGAGGGGTTATTGCTGCAGCAGAGCTGAGAAGGAACAGCCCAAGGGGAAGTCTGAGACATCCAGGAAAGAGAAGCGAGTACAACCACGTAGAAGGCTGGGTGAAAGGCAAGGAACAGCAAAAATCTTTCTTTGAAAATGGATGTGGGACAAGACAACATGGGGTAAGGACAAAAACATGGGACTGGTGCATTGTTTGACTGAGTGTTTTGGAGACTGCAGCAAACTCTTGGACATGAACTCCTATTATAAAGCTGACCTCCTGGAATATGTACGTGGTACAGCAGTTGCTTTAGTTTTAGCAACTAACCGGATCCTTGCCAGAATTTTCTGGCAGCATGCTTTTTGGGAAAAGAGCTGTCTAGCGATTCCAAGGGGAAGCGTGCAGAGATGAGCAGAATGTTCAAAATCAGCAAAAACATCGACTGTGCTGCTTGCAAACAGAACATTTTTTCCTGTACAACCCTTCCACTAGGACCTAAACAGTCGAGATCTTTTTTCTTTTCTTTCTTTCAGAAACAGAGGGGCTCATTATCACTGCTAAAAACGACAACGAAACAAAACAGGCACTCTATGAAGCAAGCAATACATTAACACTCACTCATTACCAGTACAGTACATAAATGACCCAAGACCAGCTAAGCCCTTGAACTTCTAAATCCTACAACTTTTTGCAAGCTGCCTGCAAGTGAGCAGCTGCCTGTTTCCATGCTCCATGATTCCTGAAGCATAGTGTACTATTTTTCCAACCACACAATGAAATGTACTTTCTACAGCTCTGGTTGCTGTGTTCAGAGCCTCTGGAATCATTTAATGATTCCAAAGGAAAGGAGAGACACAAGGATGGATGTCAGTAGACCTGGATTTAGTGTTCAGTCCACATTATACTCCTAAACCTGGGAAAATCTAGAACCTCTGAGCTTTACTTCTTAGCCTGCAAAACAAAGGAACTGCATTCCTCGATTACCTTCTTTCCTGTATTTTGAAAAGTGGTCTTTTGGAATGTCTAAGCAATAAGACACCTGTCAGACCTGGAAAAAGGCCAACATTGGAAAACTCCAACAAATTACAAACACATCATAGAAACCTGAATAAAAACTGCTAGGAAGCAAAATCCAGTGGCTGCTGCCATTCTCCTCCTTGGGGACCATGAGTTCCCTGGGGAGTCCAATTAAACTCCCTGGGGAGTTCAATTAAAATGCTGACCCAGCTCTTCCACCACTCAAACATCTTGTCCTATGTGAGGAAACACAACAGTAAAGTATATTTTTCCATTTTATTTTTTATTATTATGTTCCAATAAAATAAAAAGACCTAATGCAGATTTTCCCCCACCAGGTTACCAGCTACTAAGCTTAAGAACTAATTAGACCTCTACACAGTTATTAGACCTATACCTATAAATCTGAATACAGCTTTATTATTTGGCAACACAGCACTGTTTTTATTTTTTTTTTCTAATAAGAGGTGGGTGGGGAATCTGAACTGGGCTGTTATCTAATTTTAAACACAGGCTGTCCACCTGCTTGGCATATCATATTCTCCATTCCTCCACTCCACCCCTTAACAAAATAATACCTTGATTTTACATCCTATTCCACTACCCTCAATGACTGGTTTAAAATTACCACAATCTTATTTGCTGCCTAGAATTGCTGAAATCAGCCATTTTCAAAGACAAACTTCCCTCAAATTCCATAAGAGGGAAAAAGGTCCTTTTTACAGGAAAAATTCCAAGTGGCCACAAAACAGGATCATGTTTCAGAAAGCATGTCCAGCAAAGACCAAGTAGTTTTCTTTTCCATTTCAAATGCCACACTTCTCTGCTTCTTCTTCCCACAAAGCTGTGGTGGTAGATAAATCCAGGATTTAATTCAACAGGACTAGCAAGAAGGTCTGTTTTCAGGCACACAAAAGTCTGAAACACACACTGGTGGTCTGAGAAGGTCAAGAGAAGCAAAAGCTTCTCAAAAGCTACTTTAGTACATGCATATGCTGGTTAAAATCAAAACAGAACAACCATGAAGCCATACTTAAAAGGTGCTGCTATGTTAACTGTTCATTAACCAGAAGTTATTATTAACTTTTAAAAAGCTAATCTATTCCCAAGCATGTAAAGCTGTTGCTCTCCACTGCTCATATTAAGACTACTTACATTTACTATCACCACTTTTCACCTTGAAGGCTTTCAGAGTGCCTCAGCATACGTACCTATCAAAGATACTCCACAAGTCCTGAGCAGCAGCTAAGCTCACAAGCTCTAGAATATAGGTTTGCATTTAAAGGAGTCTATGACTCCTTCCCATTCAAAGGAAACTTTTTTCCTACCATTCATAATGGCAAAGCAAGCTTTGAAAATATTAACTGATTTTATACCAGTGTTGGATGTTTGTCTGAATATGCAAAAAGCCTAGAAAACAGGTCTCATGTTTGAATGACTCCCCTCAGTTTGGTGTGGTACACGATGGTCTCTGTGAGGCAGAAAGAATGTGAACACACAGAACACCTATCTCTCCCAAGGAACCATCCAGCAATGTGTGTCACCAACATGTTTATTCCATGATCTCACTGTGACCTGTGAGTCTGCTCTAAAAAGAAGCCTTTAATATTCTGCCTCCTTCTAACAAAATCTGGTTTTGTCTTCCAAGAACTTTTATGATGCAGCCAGGCACTGCCAAGTATAAAAGTCTGTGCCATATTGAGAGCACACAGACAGCTAAACTATCCCATTAAAATGGCAGGGGGCTATTGCTTGGGCCAGACTGTTTGTATGCAATCCAACCAAGCCTCTCTTTCAAGATGTCCATGGGAGAAACATGGTGACCGTGCCACCAAATCCAGTGTGCAGCTGCACTCCACGCTCAGCTGCTCAATTTAGATTCTGTTTGCCAAGGAGCCTTTAAGTCTTTGCACACATGCATCTTCCTCTACATTCCCACCCACACAAATGCAAAACTGGGTTTGACCTTCCCCACTCTGCTCTGTCCATGCATCCCCCTCTAGCCTGAACAAATTCCTGCCATCTGCCCTGCCAGTGCTGCTGACTGCTACAACCTGATCCAGGCACTCCAAGGCTCCAATACATTCATGTCTGTTTCTCAGCCTGCTACAGTCCCTGGAGCTGCCCCATGGCCCCCTATCCTGAATTGTTTCTTGAACTGTTTGGACATTTTGGAAAATAAGTCTGCTGTAAAAGGTCTGCAACACATGAAAATCCTGCCATTAGTATTGACACAGCCAGCTGCTGGAGTCTGAGCACAGTGTGTCTTGAAGATGCTTACTATAGACTCCTGTTCAGTTTATAACCACATCCTCCACACTTCACTGGCTAATTTGAGAAGTAAAAGGATGTTTCTAGACTAAAGGATAAAGTGTCAGCTATTCCTGTCCTTGGATCCAGGTTAAGCGACAGTCTTTGTATGTATAACACATTTCCACACACAAGCTACTTTGGGAAAGTGAAACTGTGGGCACAACCAGAAGGATTAAGTAGAAAGCATAGTTGCATAAAAACTAGAAGATACCATTGGGTGTGGTAAGAAATTATCTCCAGTCTCTAATGTAGGGATACAATGTTCAGAGCACCACATTTCCAAATTCCAGGAGCAGAGATGCCCTCCCAGCCTAGGCTCAGGGCAGTACAACAGCACAACATCAATGTTCAACCTTTCGTGTTCCTCCTGGAGAAAGAAGACACCATCAGACTGAACAAGCTTAAGTTTTCCTTTAAAATTCAGCATTTATCAATTTCTTATGCTTTCAACTTCCTATTTTTCCATGTATCTTAAATGAGTTTTGCTGAACACCTGCTTTGACCTGCCTGCTGCCATCTAAGGGGGCTCAGCAGGTACAGTCACTCAACCATTTGCTGGAAACTTTGGTATTTTTAAATCTCACATTTTGGGAAAGAGGAGATGAGAAAGGTTGCAATGGGCAATGTGTGATCCAGTACAACATTCAGCCACTGCAAACCCACAGCATTTACCCAAGACTCTCTCTATGCAAGGACTCTGAATGGCCCTGAAGAGAATAAGCACACTGGCCCTCCTCTTTAAAAAGATATATCAGATTTAAACTTGCTGTGCTTGCAAAGAACAAAACCAACATGATAAAAGACACTGAATTAATTCCCTGTTTGAGTGTGTCAAGCTCTAGTGTTGTGTGTATGGCATTGCTCCCTCAAGCAGGTTTCCTTACTCCTGTATAATGTCATCTCGAGTACGCAAATCAGTGAGAAAACAACAGTGGCAAGATGACCCATTACTCCTGAGAAAGCACCCACTGTGACAACCCTATTTCCTTGTCATATCACATCAGCTCTGGATTGTGCTGCAGTGAAATGCAATGGCAATGCACAACAAGGGCTGAATACAAAACCCCACAGGAGACAAGCCAGACCTGTAGTATGGTATGAGAGCCATGCAGATTAGGAAGGGAAGCCATACAAAACGGAAGGACTTACACCAGAGTTCATAGTAGTAGTTGCAACACTGGGATTGTCCACAACAGTGGCCCGTTTCACATATGTAACTTTGATTGTTGACACCCATGCAGGTTTCCTTGTCCTAAAATTAAACAGACACACTTTTAAGATGCTTTGTCAGTATCTTTTGTAAATGTTTTAGTCAATGATCTGCAAGCATTTGAAAAGTACAAGTTATGGTCTTTGGAAACTCTAAAATGCATAAGGAGGTTAAAAGACATCTAAGGACCACCAAAAAACACACAGGATCATTTAGAAGAAAATTACATATCTCCAAACCCATGAGTTACACTCTTTTAGCATCTAGACAGCGCTGATGCTGTCTCATCATCCCTCTCCTTTTCCACTAAAAGTTACCACATTTTGGGAGCCAGGCATTCTCTTAAAAGAAGAGATGGCATTTGTTCCACATTGTACACAGTATCACTGTATTACTGGGGCTGAATGCCAAGTGGAGGAAAAGCATTCATAAAGGGAACAACATAATTTGAGAAAAGACTGCTTGGATTCATTTAGATCTAAGTGATAATTACAATATGTTCCTGCAAGATTCCTATCTAAAATGATTCCTTCATAATTAGCCATGTGCTTTATGGAAGATCAGCATTCCTGTAAAACTTCTTCCTGGAATAGCAAAGTAGTCCAGAACCAGAGCCAAATCAGCTGTAGCCTATCACCCAGAATGTCCTCAAGGCACCTAACATGGAAAAGGTCTATGCTGTGAGGTCTCAGTTCCCCACATGGTGCACCACTTCCCAGAAGTCTGTGTTTTCCTGCTAGTCTGAAAACATGGCTGGGAAAGAGTACAAAACACAAGAAAACAAGCATTTTGCAGGCTGTGGTTTGTACATCCTCTAATAGGTTTTGAAGCAACCTGAGAGTTCAAAGAACACTATGGAGTTTAAGAAATAAACAGATCTTAATTAAAACCACTGTAACAAAGTTTTTTATTTTCACTTTCTTCCACTTGAAATTTATTATAAAGAAACAAAAGTGTAGGTAGACTTATACTGAAAGCCGAGTTGAAAAAAAAAGAATTTTGGAAGTACCAACTTGCAAATAAGAAAACACCAAGCTATAAAGTCCAATAAAACCCCACCAGTAGGCGAGAGGGATGCACATTTGTGGATCCCAGCACTGGCTGAACTGCACTGTTCTTCTCTTTTATGTGAGCGTACCGTGGCCACACTTCTCACAAACCTCTATGGAGCCACCACACTTGCAAAATACCAAGTACATTTCAAATGTTGAACCACCTCATTGAACAAGTGATGTGAGGCAACAGCTTCAATGCACAAGAGTCCCGCACTAAGTTTTCATTTGGGGACTTGGAGGAGAACCAGCACTTCCCCACCACACAGCACCCTGGTTGGAGCCACACCTCCTCAAAACAGGTCTCTCACCTAAGCACCCAAATTACAGAAGCAACATAACTTCTAAAAGCAGAACAACCTCCTGCCATCTGAGGCTCAACAGGAAAGACCCCATGCGGCTTCTTTTCTCCTAAGAAGTCACCAACTTTTGAAAGGGTTTTGATCATGTGAGGGCACAATTCAGCAAACAAAACTCAGCATACAAAGTACTGCTTTCCTTCCTTCCATGGATATCATGATTTCCACAAAAGGTTCTAAAAAGCACCTTTAAAACTCACCCACAGAGGCAACAAGCTGGAGGGGTACCTGCCTCTATTTTTCAGGAAGAGACAAACAGTTTGCTGGACAGACCAGTCCAACTACTACAGACAGCTAAAGCAAACATTTGGTTCTTGTCTTGAGATATTGGCATGGCAACAGCAGAAACACCATTTTCCTGTGTGGTAAGGAAGTGTTTCCATCTCTAACTGGTGGCAGCTAGTTAGTTAGGAGACATTGCTGAGCTAGCACAGCATTTTCTGCTTCAAGCACAATATTCACTCCAAAAATAGTAATTTTAGCCAGTAAAAGAACTAGAAATAGGACACATCTATTATCTGTTCTTATTAGTTTATTTAGACTTTTCCTCATTTTTGTTGGCTTTGCAGAGCTAATATAAGTGATAAACAGCATAGATTTTGGCTCTCATATGAAGAGAATTGAGAAATTAAGATGCATTGCAAAATTGTAATCCTGTTGATAATGCTCAAGTCAGAGAATGACTGGCTGAGGTTTGTGGTTGTGACACATGAAGATCAATGTGACCTGTTGAACCAGCAAATGAATCACATGGAGCTGGTGAAAAACCAGAGTCTCACAGTGCCATTTTATGATCTCTTCTTCATCACCACACTCGATCCATCCTTTACCACTTCTGGTTTACTCCCCATAATTTCATCCATTCAGTGTTGCCTGCTTCAAAGAGCAGCAATAAGGAACAAATCAAGTGTCTTTGGTCAGGAGCAACTCATAACATCTTCAGCTATATTTTTCCCACTTAAAAACTTGCAGCACTCCTGATTTCAGAGACTTTCATCACACCATCCTTTTATTTTAACTTACTGACTCCCTCTTGCCAACCTCATTATATTTGAAATTACTTTTCCACTCATGCTTATGTGCAGGGGTGCTCTTTGTAACCCAGCTGGCCAACATGTGTCAGTACATTCTCAACAGAGGATCCTGAGCAGCTAGGATGGTGTTCTGCAGGTTCTTCCTGGAGATCAAGTCTCAGGCAACATCCTGCTTCCCATCTAGATCAGAGTTCAAATCTTACTGTCCAGAGCTTCTTTACACAACACAGTGACCAAGACAAATGCTCTTCCCTGCTAATGCACATGTGCTTGTACCTTCAAATAGTCCCGTGGATGGCTTTCAGTTCCCACAGTTCAGAACAGCAGGGGTTCTGAAGTCCTTGCAGTGCTGGCCACCAGACACGCTCCTCAAGGTCCAAGCAGCTCATTTTGGAGCCTTTCTGCAGCCCTCTGCCAGCCCAGCCACCAACAGGCTTTTGGGAACATGGAGCTGTCAGACTTGGGGGCCACATGTCAGACCCAGAACTGTCACCCCAGTTTCCAAACAGCTTAACAGAATCAAGGAATAATTTGCTTTGGAAAGGATCCCAGCAGGTCACATGGTCCTACTACTGCTCAGAGCATGGCTACCTCTTAACACTGAGTTACACAGCCTGGCACAGGGAAAGAGATAAAAGGTAAAGCAACAGATCTTCACAAATAGAAGTCTACTAGGGAAAGATTCTGGCACAGGGAGAGCATTGTTTTGGGATATGTTACAGGTGACTCCTTTGGAACAAGTGTTTCAGTCTCCTTTCCTCTTTTAAGTCAAGACTCGTTTCTGTGAAAAGCCAAGCCACTGTAGAGTTAGCTCCTTTTCTGCAAGTCAAGGAAGAGGTTATGTAGAGCCACCCTGGCCATGACAGAGACCGTGACACTCTTTGTTAGGAAATTTCTACCTACTTCCAACCTCTTTGATCTGACTTCACTTTCTATTTAAATCTCAGGCTGCACTTTTCATACCAGCAGCATTTTATTATTTCTACTTCCTTCTCCCATGTCTTCTTTGTGTCATAGGCTGCCAAACGAACTACTTAAGATATATCAGCAATACAGTTATCTACAGTCTAAATGTCTCCTGGAAACAATATCCCAAGTGCTTGTGCTATGAAAGTGTACTATTTCCTTTTTCACACTAAGAGCCATAGACAGGGCACAGGGCTGAAAGAGTAATTTTACAGATAAGGAAAAAAAATATGGTGGAAAAAACTCTCACAGAAGCAAAGTTGGAGCACTCATATTTTATTGACCTGCCTTTGTTTTTAATTTCCTTTGCAAGCAGCACTTGTAATGGTAATTTTTAGTCATTCTTACCAGCGTGGAGTTTTTATTGAACTATTACAGAAGGGTTTTGAAATATTTTTAAGGTAGCCTTAGGAAAACAAGGAAGGGGGAGGGTTTCTTTTCAAAAGCACTTTCTTCCCCAATAGCCAGTGGCTACTAAATTCCAGAGTGGGCTTCCCTGCTGAAGGGGAGTCTAGTTTTCTTGTTGCCCAGGCAAACAAGCACATCCCTCCCCACCAGCCTTTGTTCAGCTAACTGTAGATGCCTCCAGGCAGGATTAGGAAGCAGGATCTATGTGAGTCTGCTCTCAAAGAGCATTCAGCTCCATTAGAGCAGAATAGTCTTGTTTCACAACTAAGAAGCCAGAACATGCCACCCATTATCTCTCACCTGCAAAGCCTAGGAGATTCCCAGCTAGTTTCAGGGGATTCACTTTGTCCTGTAAATCAGCATGTACCCTAGGCTGCATGTGCATCACTGCCTCCGTGGTACTATCTTAAGAGCTGAGAAACTGGAATCACTCAGTCCCTGACAAACAAAAAGCCAGAGCTTTTGGGAGAATACTCTGCAGATGTGGAGCCTGTGTTCCCTCCCAGTCCAGTCCAACAGAAACAATGTGTGATACATGGTACAGGCTCTTTGTCATGAAACTGGCTGAGCTGGGAAGACCTTACCTGGTGTATTTTGAGAGTCTCTTCGTATTAAGATGGGGCATTTTGGATTAGTTTTCACATGTCATAAACTTTATAAAGTAACAGTGAGTAAGATTTTTTTTTTACTTATTTTCTTGTTGATATGTGGCATTTGTGATAAACCCACAACCATACTGGCAACTCTGCAATTCTGCCAGTAGTCCACTCTTGCTGTCAAGTGCTTTTACAAATAATCTTTAAAATATCCAGCAGTGGTAGATACAAGAGAACTCAAGGCAGTGCTGTGTGTTGTCACGTCTGAAGCCACAGCAAACAGTAACGTCAGCACCAAGGAAAAAAGCCAATTATTCTCTTCACCTTCCAGTTAAGTATAAGACCTTTACTAGAGGTCTGTGTGACAAATTAAAGGTCAAAATCTGGGGCACGATCAAGACAAGAGGCATTCATGAAGGTCTGTAGGTTCACTGAGCTGCTCCTCTCTGCAAGGAAGGCTTGAACAGAGCTCCTTACCCTACTTTTGTAAAGGTTTTCAGTAGTAAATGGTTGGGTTTAATAGCTGTAAATCTGTTAGGATTTACTGTCTGAAGCCAATGTTGGAAATGAAGGGAAATAACTGATTGACGGTGGAGTTCCATCACAATAAAAGGATCAAAGCACTTCTCTATTTTCTACTCTCAAAAGTCAGCAGTTAACCTGGGCAAATATTGTTGCTAAGTCAGAAGGGAGAAAGATGAAGATGAGCAAATTCCAAGCTAGTGTGGCTCTTTTCCAAGCTGAAAATTAATATGTGCAACTGCAGCAACAAACATCACAGCCCACACTCAGAAGTGCATAGTTGGCAGCCAACAACCTACAAAAGTTGACTCCTCAGTTGACATTAATCAGGTAACCAAAACCAGCAGCAGCCAGTATCACGAAATCTAATCATTTTAGCTTTTTGCTCTGTCTCCTCTTTCCACAGAAATCCAGACTCCATTACCCTAAATATGAGTGCCTCAATGTGTCATTCAAACTGGCAGAGTATCCATTCATCCTAACCTTGGTAATACGCTGGGAAACACTTGGAAATGTGACTTGCATTTACTTACAGCAGTTTATAGGCCATTCCAGTCTTCTAGGATAGCCAGTTTTTTTAACCTACTCTAATTCCCTAATTTCTCCAAATTTCACTACAGCACTTGTCAAGACACTACGCAGCAAATTACTGTTTTAACAGGAAGAGATGGAGAATAACAACAGGATGAGAGGAGTGAGTAAAGACCTGAATAAGAGGCATACAGACAGAGGGACTCAGAGAAAAGCCCAGCAACAGGATGAAGGGAGACTGCCAAAATGGCATCTGCTGAAGGGCAAGATACAACTGGTTTTAACAGGACTTGGGTTCAACGTGTGACCACTCCAGACCTTCTGGTTTCACAGCTTTCATAGGGACTTTGGTAATAAGCATCTATTTAATAATAAATCAAAATCCTGACCTAGTTATTTCACTAATCTCATTAATTGCAGGCAGCAGTCCCTTGCTCTCAGTACCCAGCCGCACCCATAACAAGCAGGATGGATTTAAGCAAGTGACACTGTCTTCAGAAAAATGCACTGAAGTATGTATTTTGAGTAACTCACAATCAGTATCTGAACTATATATATTCTTTAAGCATTCTGAGTAACAGAATGGAAGTGGTTGTCAGTATATTAAATATGTCAGAAACAACTATTTGATACCCACTCTTTACTAGTTCCCACTTGGCTGTTACTCAATCTCACATATCAGACTATCACTAGTGTTGGTTAGCAAAGTGCATCAGCAACAGCTCATGAGAATGCAAACACAGAACCACCAAAGAAAATGATCTCTGTCTGATAAGGCACTCAAGTGGTAGTAAGTTAAAACTGCTACTGAAAATACTAGGCTGGAATGCCCAATATTGCCAGCAGCCCCCCAGTTCCTAATCAAAGCTAATCTTAAACAAAAACTCACTAGATCCTTTCAGAAAAGGACAGCAGGTGGGATCACAGCAAGGACAGGCAGAACTGCTGGGGAGCTCAGAACCCACACACACCGGTGTGGGTGAGCCTGAGCCAAAGCCTCCAGACATCTCCTGCCTTCTCCAACATACACCTCTTAGTCCTTTGGAACATAAAAGCAAAAAATCCGCTGTCTGAGCAAGTGTCATGCTTTTGGAGGGTTCAATTTAACAAAAACACATAAGACTGCTGCAGATGAAAGTGGCTTTGACTGCTGGGAGTTACTGGAACCTCATGTGCCAGGCCCTGCCAGCACAACAGGGGATAGATTCCTGTAAGCCTGCCTTATGACAGACAGCTGAGGCCAGGAAATAAATCAAGTCTGGACGCTTCTTAAGTCACCCACCACAAATTTTGTTTTGCAGAATGTGGAAAAAAAATTGTAGTAAGTGTAAATATGCAAACACTTTAGAAGTATAATAAGTGGGGGAGGAATGATGCCTCTGAGCTGTCTCAGGCACAATAAAGATCTCCAAAATGGGAATTCTAATCCACAACATTTATTGCTTCACTAATGCCAGCATCAGGAGAATTATATTTAGATCACCATGATTAATCAGCCACAGCAGACCCATCCTCACCCCCAGCAGATGCAGAACCTCCAAGGTTTTATTAACCTTTATCTGAGGAACAAATTGGTTTGTTGCATCCATTTATCCTGAAGAAATACTCCAACTATCTTTAAAGGGACACAATCCTTTCACAGATCATGGACACTTTGATATATTTCAGTAAGAGCTGGTTTCATTTTTGTTTACTGCAAGTTTCAATTTCAGAATCTGACAACCACACATTAGTGTTTTAAGCACCATATGTTTAGTTCCTCAACCCTTGCTAGAAGTTTCCCAGCTGCAGTGCTCAGCCCTCTCACGTTAAAGATACACACTTCTAGACTTCTAGGAAATTACAGCTTTGAGGAGGTCATCTTGCATTTTGTTGGTTTAAACCATCAAACAGAAGACCATGCTGAAAACCTCAAGCAGTTAAAATTAAAACTGAAATCGTCTGGAATCCAACTTTTTCTTTTTTTTTTTTCTTTTTGCATTTATGTAGTGAACTAGGTGAATGTGTTCAAGCTTCCACCTCCAACTTTAGGAGGAAATGCTCACTCAAAACTAAAAGCAGAGATCCCCTACAATCATGTTTCCTTGGATGGGAGCTTTAAACACCCACACTGCACTGATGTCAGATAATGCTGACCTAGCTTTTTAGCCATTTAAATATCATCCCCACTGCAAGAATAAAAAAAACCCAAAATCAACCAGACGCTTTACTTTTACCAGGTGTTTGGCAGTCCATCTGCAATGCTACAATGCTGCTGGCTCCCAAAGAAGAAATGAAGGCAGATCCAGGGAAAGCAGCTGTTCAGTGCAGTCCAGGAGTGCAGAGCAAGGGGTGCTGGTCCTGGGGAGCCAAAGGTCTCACTCTGGTCCTTCCATCCTCATCACACAGCTCATGGGAGGGCACCCCCTGAGCACCTCTTCCCTGAGCTTGCAGCCCAGGATCAGCATCCCTTGTGTTGGGTGAGAACAACAAAGGGCATCCCAGACAGCCAAGTGTTTACAGTCCAAATGTACCAAAGAAAAACCAAGACACAATGGAGGTGATGAGATGTTCATGAATTCTTCCCATACTTTCAATTGAACCCTGTTCATTAACAACCCTTGGAAAAAGAAATTTCTGAATAATATTTGCATGCAGGACACACTCACAAAAGCTTAATTTTTTTTAAGACTAAAAATGATTAAAACTAAGAAAAGTCCAAGCAGTTCTTTCCCATTATATCCTTTATCAGTGGATAAAAATAGTCAAGAACTTTGCTCTTGTGTTCTTGAGGCAACACCTTTTTTTCCTGCTTCCTGTAAATGTCTCTATTGATGTCGAAAATTTAACAGCAGAGAAAAAAGTACCATCCATCCACTGAGACAACCAGATGTTCACTGTTCCAGCAAATGAAGCCAAATTACACCTAACTTCTACTTTTACACCTTATGCAGCACCCCAACTGCACTGAACACATCTCTAAAACAAAATGAATTATTTAAAAACAGGAGCTTTAAGGGAAAAATACCCCCGTGAGCCTCAAGCAATTTCAGCATTTGAGGCAGCTACATCTCAGTGCAGTTTGAGAGTTACCTAAAGCCATTCAGCCTTTGTGCCTGAATTTACCCCTCTGGTTCAGTCCCTAGTTTTTAAGGCAAGTCTCTTTGCCCTGAGTGCTAACAAGTGAACTATTATTTATAGCTATTGCACCAATCACAGAAGGTCATTGTGCTAGAGGTAGTTTCTTATGTAAAACTCTTTTCNGGGTGTGGGGGTGGGGAGAGAGAGCAGCGTTTCACTAAAACTGAACTGATAAGGAAAAAGAGACAGCACTGTTTACTCAGCAGCGCGTTGAAGTCTTTTAGCGCTGATTAACAATTGAAAGTAGATAGTTTAAAGCATGTTATGGTCCAATCTCGACTTCTTAATTCTAAATTAGAAACTGTAAGCAGCACTCTGATATAATTCAGTACTTATTTATTGTGGATTACAGTGCTGGGAAGAGTTTACAGTTAGATTCCCCTACAGACGTGCCTCCCAAACCAAAAAAAGGGTTTGCTCTCCCCAGCCTAGGAACACATAGTTGGCACCTCCTCCAGCAGAGAGCAGCTGGGCAGTTGCTACCATTTCTCATTCCACTCGATATTACCAGCTATTAAATTATCCCAAGTTTCTTGTTCAAGCTCAAACTCTCTCAAAACAATTAAAAAATCACCAAGCTGTGGGTCACAGCATGTTGCCATTTTCCATTTGGTGACTTTTGTTAGAGATGAGACACGCACACACACATACACACACTCACACACACACGTATATAGCTCTTTCTGGGTATTTTCTGGGTTTTTTTCCTGTTCTCTTTCGGTTTCTTTCTTTTTTAAAAATCCACAGTTTTACATACAAAATAATGCCTGTACAAGAAAACAGTTCGAAGTTTGGCATGTTTTTAAGAAATGCAAATGCAATTTCATTTTAAGGACTGTGGAAAGCACCCTAAAACCATCCGACACAAAGAGCCTCCCTGCTCAAAGCCTCCAACAACAACAAGGAAGTTTCTATCCCTGGCTCACAGTTTTGCTCCTTCCTTGCTAATAAAAAGCGTCTCTCACACAACTGTGCTCTCCGATCACACACCACGGGTGGGGAAGTGCTGATTGTACAGTTCCGTTTTGGGAAAGTCAGAAATCATATTCTTAGAGGTGGGGGAAATAGAAACAAAAGTAATCAGTCACATCCTCCACCTGAGCAAGCAGCTCCCACCGCACTTAAGCCGGCTGGTTACCTGTCTGAGACCCAGGAGGAAAGGCATTCTGCAGGCTCATCCTCCACGCCAGCACATGGGAAGGCAGGAATTTAAAGCCCCACAGCAACCATTTCTTCATCTGCTGTGGGCAGCCCGCTCCTCGAGCCTATTTAAACCAGGGCTTCCTCAGCTGGGAATGCTAAGTAAACAGGGTCCTGGGACACTGCACGCACTCGCTGGCTCCCCCTCCTCCTCCTCCCACTCCCTCTGACATATCTCAGACGCAGCCCAGCCGGGGTGTTTGCAAGAGGGAAATGACATCAGGTCGGGCAGTTCTGAAAAAAAAAAAAACTTAACAAAAAACCCACCCGAATCCAAAAAACTAAAACAATCCCCTCACACACACACACACACACACACACACACACACACACACACACACACAAACCCCAATACAAATAATAAAAACACGCCTCCACAAAAAAAAAAACAACCACAAACCAAAAAACACACTAAAAAAAGAACCCCGAAAAGCAGCCCTGAACCTTAAGACTGCGGAGATGCTGGATGACACCAGGCAGGTCGCTGCAAACGGGACCTGTCAGGGAGCCCTGGTGGAGCAGAAATGCAAAAGTGCTCTCCTCCCCGCTAAGGGGATGCTGCAATGGAGGACAGTCTATTAAAAATGTTGTCATGAGCCAACAGCGTGGTGATGATTAAATCTCGCTAAGCAAAAATAGACAGTTCATCTATTTCTGAGGAGAAAGCTAAGTTTGATGCTGCCTGCTGGACAGCACTGGAGTCCTAGAAGCCACCACCATGGTTTCTCTGAGTACCTCCAGATGACCCTGGGGACCTGGGTAGTCTTCCACAGATCCAAAGCACTTCCCTGCCACCTTCTGCCTGCCACCACAGTTCCACTTTTTCTGACTCAGGGCACTGTTCAACCTTCAGCCCCTGATAACAGCTGTCCCCCTAAAGAAACAGCAACAACTTCCCTGATTTCAGAAGGATCAGGATTGGACCCCTCCAGCATCAGACAGGTGATGGGAAGAGTTTCAAATCTACCTCTCCCCAAGGAAAATCTGACTAGCCGTGTCGAAAGGTTTCTCATTCTACTTGAGTTCCTTTCACATTTTCATGCCAAGGGGCAATTAAGCCTTATAAACAAATTTATCATCCAGTGCCCAGGATGGCATGTCTTGTTTGTCCTCCCCCAAGCAAGGAGTACAGAAAGTTCCACAGTGGTGTAGAAGATGAGACTGCAGAAGGTAATCTAAATTTAACTTCCTTTTCTACCTCCACTTTGAAAGTTCAGCAACCTCTTTTTTTGTGCTTCTCTTTAATCAGCAGCTGTCCTCGTCTGTCGGGGAGGGGGGGGCCTGGAACACCATTGCCACTCCCATATGCCCCAGCAGCAGCTCCATGGATATTTGACAGAGGACAAACTCCTCTGGCTTTTGACCTCTTTGGCTTTGGAGCCCAACACATTAAAATAAATGACAAGGAAAGGAATATACTTTTTTGCATAGTGAGTTCACTGAATGCCTTTTTTAGTAGCAGTTTTATTAGTAATTTCAGTACTTCAGGAGAGCACTGAAAGAGAAAGAGAGAGGTTTCTCTCTTCAGGAGAGAGAAATCACATAAAATTCTTGCAAATGCTAATTAGAAACAGGAAAAAAATAAAGAGGAAACTAAAAACCACAAAAAACAAACAAACAAANCACACAAAAAAAAAAAAAAAAATTACCAAAAAACAAAACCAACAACAACAACAACAAAAAAAAGCAGAACAGACACCCCTTGCCACCCAACAGCTAGACAGCTTTCAGCAGTGTCAGAAAAAGACACCCATTTTGCACATGCCAGAACCACTCAGTGACCACCACTATGCCTTCCTCTCAGTCCAGCCCAGTCCAGCCCAGAGTGGTTTCCCAAATGAGAACCCCACTCTATGTGTCCTCTCCACAACTGGGCTATGAGACTACACACAAGCATTACTTATTTTGACACCAACTTCAAGGCACCATCTAAAAATGCTGTTTAAGGGTAAGCACATCCCTGATTTCCCAAAGAGAAAACAAGCAACGAAGCAATTTCCTGGAGGATACAAAACATCAGCGTTAAGTAGCATCAGCCAGGCAATGGGATTTTCCAGCTTTTGTGCTCTTGGATCAAACAAACTCTCAACCTTTGCTTTTCCAATTCTATGGACAAACATCAGTGATATAAAAGGGCAGCTTTCTGTTTTAGTAATCTGTTCTGTGGCCTTGCACTGGCCTTTGAAACATCTGATTTTGGCTGTTGCTATCCAGAGCTCTGGACCAGGCAGATCCCAGGGCTGAGCCAATGCAGCAGTTTCTAAATCCCTACTGTCAGAAGGAATCTAACTTTAACCACCCGCCTCTTCCCCAGCACACACTCAAAAGGCAAAGCGTCATTCCAGATCTAAGACAAGTTGTGAAGCACTATCAAAAGCAGTAACTTGGCGAAAAAGCAAAAGCATCCTAATTTATGTGTGAATTTAGCAATCCTGGAAAGACTGACACAAAAAAGGTGGTTTGCAAGCAGGCATTACCACATTCGACTGCAGCAGGAGCAGCCACCCTCTCTTGCAGTCCCTGAGTGACAGCGGCCAGTGACATGCTCCACAACTCTGCTATAGGCGACTACGGAAAAAACCCTGTAGAGGGACAGAAAAAAAAAAAAAAAAGAGCTGGACAAGGGAGCTCATACCCTTATAAAACCCTGATCAACACCCTTAGAACCTTTGCAAAACACCTAGGTTCTCCTAATCATTGCAATTTCTCTGTATATACCAACTGGTATCCTTTTACCCCCTCCTCTTTTTTTAAGTTCGTAAATTCTTGCCCCAAAGCTCTGCCTGATGGCAGTGAGTTTCATAGACAGTGGTTGTGAACAAATAGTTTCTTTCATCAGGAATGAATTCACCACCTTCTAATTTGACTTTCATATTATTAGCAGGTGGGAACAGAAGTCCTCATCCATCTTCTCACCCATTCATTACTCTGTACCTGTTAGCTATCTTCTTATAAAAGATATCAATCTTCCCTATCCTCTTAATGTAAAATCTTATCCCAAAGCCTTCAGCTGCTCATTGTCCATTTCCAAAACCCTTCTAATTTTCTACTGCTCTCTGCTTGGGGACAACCAGAGCTGAAATAATAATTATGTTAATGAAAGTGAGAGCAGCTCTAAGGCAGGCTCAGCATGGGTTCACTTCCTTTATAAAAACCTGGAATTTAAGATCTGCAAAGGCTACACAAGAGCGTGTCTATCCAAGATTTAATAATAAAATAAACACAATTTTTGTGTGTTTGTTCACACAGTTCCTCAGTAGATGACTCTCTTGAGGGCTCTGAAAAGTCAGGACTAATGTCAGGACAGATTATGGGATCTACATTACTTTCAAAATTTGCTTGTTTAGGCAGCCACCAACCATCTTTTTTGATGTGTCAGCATGGATCCCACCACAGAAAAATGGTGAGCAAGTTTCTACTGGAAAAGAGGGAGTGGAGGCCTCTAGGCATTACCAGTCTCTAATACTGCTCCAGAACATGCCATCTGCCCCAAACATGATGTCCAGCAAAGGATGCTGCTCAGTACCTTCACAGGCCAACACACTGTGCCTCATGACCTCAGATATAACGTGCAAGTGAAGCACATGATGGAAGTTGTTTGGACCATTTTAGAGTCGCTTTCCATGTTTGATGGGAGATGCTTGCAAGCAGGCCTGGTAACAAAGCAAAGTATAGTACTCATTTTGATGCACCCTGAGGAGATCCAGTTGTGATAACACGATTGCAACAAAAATTGATGTTGTGCACCTCAAATCTGTCAGGCTTGAAGCATGAGGTTGCTCTCAGTTGCTCCACTATTACAGTCCTAGGCAGAGAGAGGTTTTGAACAGTAAATACAGTTGATGTGCAATATCCTCTTGATTAAAGTTTAATACCATAGTTCTGTAGCTACATACACAGGTTGACCATAAAGTTGGAACAATTTTATCTAATTATTCTTCCATTTTCCCCAGTGCACTTTGTTATTTTCATGTTGATAAGAGGAGTGTTTCTGGAGCACCATTTTTGTTAGTCAGCCTGCAGCCCTGGGTGCTAGGACTGAGACTTCATAAATCTGGCATGCACTCAAAACACAGTGTGAAAGAAGCAACCTCAACGAAGGTGACTTTACCTTTCCCCATCCTGGAGATGGTTCGGGGAATAAAGAAAAGAAAAAGGAAAGAAACATACAGAAAGGTGAAAAAGCAGATCTGTTTCTCTAGAATAAAACAATATCCAGGAACAACAAGCTCCATCTGCCTTTGACAGCAAATATTCCAAAGGGACTAGTTTGCTAGCAAAACTAGCATGACACGGGGAGATGACCAATGCTGGAACAGCAATGCAATGCTAAATTTGCCTACAAACCATTTCTGTCTGCCCACCTGTGCACTTGTAGATCCCTGAAGAGTGAAGGCCAATTTCCCCACCCCAAGGATACCACTACAAGAACATGATGACTTTCCAGTGTGAGGACCAGGTGTCCCGGGTTCATGTAACATACAGCATTGGCACTGCCTACCAAGAATACCATCAACAAATTCCAGAGGACCAAGAAGAAGAGGTCAAGCTGGTAACTTCCCAGTACCTGCAGGACCTACAATATCTCTACTCTTTTGCTCAGGGGACAAGTGGCCCAAAACAAACCTTTCACTCTGTCTAGTATTACTGTACTCTTTAGGAGTAGGGTAAAGTGGGTCCCCCAATTCACATGCAATTCAACTACAAAACAAGAACACTGGAGTCATTGCATTTACTATTTTTCAGGCCAAACTGTCTTAATCTTTGTTGAAGAAAGCAAAGAATAATTTCAGGAAAAGACATCCTATCTTTTGGAACCGGTACTGTTGTGTGAGTTAGCACTGCAACCAGTCTGATGGATCAATAAATTTTAAGGTGCAACAAAGAACAAGGGCTTGCAGTGGTAAGGAGCTGTGCCTCTTCCCCACAGGCCATCACTTCTATCAGCTCAGTGATTCAGAAGTGCAAAAAACTCTTGCAGCTTAGTAAGTTAAGCAAATAGAGACAGTGCATTTCAACCTCACTGCTGTTACCTGTCTTTCTTTCTGAGTAACTGGTTGAAATCAGGGAGGATTGGGACTCTGCACTTCAAAATATTCTCAGTATTACCGAGAGCCCCAACAGCAACAGCTCATGCTTGATTCCAAATGACTCTCAATTCCAACTGAATCCCAAACAGCAATTGTCAGCCAAGCAGATGAATACAAATATATGCCACATCTCCACCCAAAAGCCACCCAAAAAGTGTGTAAGCCCTGAACTCAAGTAGTGTGCACCACAGAGGAAGCCACTACCCACTCCATCATGTGCTATTTCAGTGAGAGCTTCTCCTCCTCTTCACTGCTCCTTTATGGATAAAGAAATGCCAACAGTAAAGCACTTCCCTTTGCACTTTTGTACAGCAAGCAATCCTTCCTCTGAAGCTGCCCTCTGTATTAGGCTATCCTAAGGGCACTCAAGGAAAGGGCAGGGAGCAGACAAGGAGTGGTTGTGGAGGACATACCCAAGAGGAGCCCTCTCCAACACCCGTCTGACAGAGGAGATAAAAGCAACCACATCCAGGCTGTTCAGACACTTCAACCCACTCTGCTGTTCAGCTGATGGGAGAGTGGTGGTAATGAAAAGTCCAGGCTCTTCTCTGAGACCAAAATAGTTTTTTCTAAGTGTAGCTTGAGGCTTCCAGCCCTCAGTGACATTGTTCCCACCGCTGTTTCCCCATGGAGCAGAAAACGATAGCCACGGGACCAGACTGCTTTTCTTCACAGCAACAGAGTTGCAGCCAAACCAATGCAACTGTAATGCCAAAGTCTGTGTGAATCAGCTACTTTTGTATGACCACTCCTACACCCACGCCTGCCATCCAAGCCCAGAGGTGTTAAAAAGCTTCAAAGTCCTTCATCACTGAGGCACAGAGGGACTAAAGGGTTGAAAGTGCCTTATTTGGAAGTGATGCTAAGTGCTTCAAAAAAGATTGGGTTGATTCTGCCCCTTTAGCATTCCCAGGTTTTTGGGCACCTGAGATGCCCAAATGAAGATGTCAGGCTTCACTTTTAGCCTGGAGTGGGTAATGAAGTCACGGTAAAGCCTACTCAGCTTTCTTCTAAGCCTGCTGGGAGGGGGAGAAGGAGGAGGGAGTGGAGAATGTTAAATATTTGATGAGACTGCCGCAGTGTATCCGGGGTGGTACAGGGACACCAGCTTGGCTCCCTGCTTTTTGGCACTACAGCTCTTGTCTTCCTGATGCCCATGTATGCAAACAGGGCTTTGGTAATGGCTCAAGAGGAGACGATCTGCTCCAGACAGGGAAGAAGGCAGAGCCTGCAGACAGTAACAGGATCCCCACAGCACAGAATAAGACGGTAAGCGTCTGTTCTAGTTTTAGAGTCGTGCATGTGGGTACCAAAAATACAGCCTGTGTGTGCCCTTTGGTCACATCATCACAGACATGCATTGTCCCAGACATGCTTACCAGCACAACCTTGATGGAGATCCTGGATGCCCTACTCTTACAAGTGCTATTTGATTTCTCTACAAATGACAGCAACTCACTATTTTTAGTGCTCATCTCATGGCTGCTTGGCGTTTCCCTTGGGCCTTACTTACCCTTGTTTCACAGCTTTGGTGCCAGCTCCCACGAAGCATTTTTTTGATGGCCGAAGGGATCATGCCAAGTCTGTCTGTGTTGATGCCAAAATGGCAGCTGGCTTTACTGATGAGACAGGATTTGCCAAAACTAACAACACTAGTGCTGGGGTGACTAGAATTGACTTTAAGGTTTTCATCTTCCTTACTTTTCTATTTCCTCTAGATTCCATGGGATAACGTTACTCCAAATACCTTCTGGGGTCCTAGAAGATGGATTTTTTTCATCATAGGCTAAGTCAATAGACAATTATACAGCAGACAGTCTTAACTTAGAGATCTTCAAAGAGAAGGATACTTTTATACATGAAGCAATTATCCGGGATGCAGCACTGCTGCTGCTGGGCCCAACTACACAGGCCAAGGCCTGCTGCAGATAAGGCAGGGCATGAACTCTCATAGACTGCAAATGTGTTTATAAAGAACCTACCACAAAAACAGACAATCAGTTGAAGATAAGGGTGGCTACGTGATTTACCAAGATATACCTACGACAGAAGTCTGGAGTGCACAAGAAGGTCAGGGATCATCAAAACTGCATTACATTACCATGGGCAAGAAGATAAAATCCAAGCAAGTTAATTGCCCTTTGCCCCTTTTGCACTCTCACAAAGTGCCACTGTGTGAAAAGCCAATATTCAGATAAAATCCAGTCTCACACATGATGCACAGGCATGTTGGTTATGGGAAACACCCACAGAGATATGAACAGATAGCAGACGTGATAGGCAATCACATGTGCAGATGCCTGTGATTTTAAGTGATGGTATCCCTGCAACTACAAAGTAATTTGATGTTAACCTCTGCTGCTTTTCTTATAAATCTAAAACCCACACCTTGCTCAGAAATAGTGGTGTCAAATGGGCACCTGATAGCCCAAAGACACTCAGCTCTTGCTTCAGGAATCATGCACTGGTTAACCTGATAAGAGGTAAACAACTGGTTAAAAAGGCTTTGTCATCAGGGAAGACTTTGCTGGGAGGATCTGTTATGCATATAGTCTGGTCAGATCTCTCTTAAGTTTGTTTGCCTTTCCTGAGCATAAGTTTACATCTTGAAGAAGTTTAGAAAAGCTCCCCTCAAATCCCAGCAGTCTTGTTTTCTGCAGCTTGTTTTACAAGAAAGAGGTTCTTCCATTAAGTTCTGAGAATCACGTTTCTCTAGCAGAACACCACTTCTACGTGGCCTGAACACGTCTTTGGAGGAACAGATTTTCTGGGAAATCCTTCAGAAAAAAACCCACCCCACCAAACCATCAGAACCGTCTTTTTCTGAGCACACTGCTGGATATTATGGTTTGGTATCGTTCCACTGCAGAGCAATATTGCACAGGCTGAGGCAAATGTCCTCAAATTGCTCTCTACATATGTGCACCCTCAAGAACTTTCCTGTTACCCCTGGACTTGTCATTCCAGGCCCTGCCATGCTACCTACATCTCCACTGATAAACAGGTTCTGGTTTGCAGTACTCAAACTACAAACAATTGGTTTAACTGCATCTTCTTCCTCTTAGAAAATACATGTATATCACAATGTGGTATTCTCAAAATTAAAAGTCTCTCAATTAACCCAATGGGCTGTGCAGTATCAGAGTTTTACAGGATTTCTGTTGTCTAGCAGAAATACAAATTCATCCATACAGCTGCAAGTAGGCTGAGGCTCAGAGTTTGGCACAAGCATGAGGAAAGCCCCTTCACATGGCATGGTGGTCTGACTAGCAGAAAATCTCCTCTTCCAAAATGAAGGGCACTGAAGATCACATTTCTTCATACAACCAAAACAAAGAATGAAAGGAAATCACAAGTTTAACTATTAAGGAAGCTTTTACAAGCATTTAAAAGATTATAGCAAAACAGTATTAAAGACATCACTTTTAAATTTCTAGACAAAACTCTGTGAGAGCTATTTAGTCTTAAACTCCACCTGTTCAAGACTTCCTTAAAAATGCAACTTTGTGGAAAAAACACTTCAGAAAACCTTATTTTAAACAAAAGATTGTCTCTTCTAACTTGAATTACTGCATTGCTTATGATCTCTCCAAGTACTTGGAATTAAAAAATGAGTAAACAAAAGTAAGGAATAAATCAGCAGATTTATTAAGGGCAGATTCAAGCTGAATTCACCTGTATCTGTGAAAGAAAATAAAATATAAAATACCTTAAAGCCTAATCTCTCTCCTGTTACAGTATAGGTTCTGTTTTGACTGACATCTTTACCAGGAAAACAAGAAAAGCCCCCCAAAAGGCCACCCACTTTGCTGCTCTGCCAACCAGACAGCAGATGTTTTGAGGGGGCCCTTAGAAAAACATGGTTTACATGAACCAGAGCTGACAGATGTAGATTTCTCTGGGAAACCAGGAAATCCCTCTTGCTGCCTTGGATGGACTGAGATTCGGGCAGGGGGCTCAGAGGGCTTGGCACAGAGCCCAAGACCCCTCTGCCCTCGATCTTGAGCCATGGAAACAGTTACCAACTTTATGTGAGGAGTTACAAACCAGGGAAAGTAGAATAAAATGAGTAGCTTATTACTGAGTAGAGAAATAGAGTGTTAAGATTCATATGAGAAGTGTACAGGGGGGTCAAGATGGAGGAATCTGGGCGTGCACTGTCCTTCTTCCTTCTTCTTCATGGCCTCCATCTTCTTGGTGATGGTGGCACTTTGGGATTGGTTTAGAGTAGAAACTGACTGTCTAACATAGGTGATAGGTATTGGGAATTAACTGTAAATAATGTCTTTGTAGTTTATAGTATAAAAAGACAACACAGCCCTGAGGGCGGGCAGTGAGCCTTGGACTGACCTGCTGAGAGCATCTCGGCTGGGCAGGAGAACATGTTATAGATAAGAGAAAATAAACAACCCTGAGAACGAAAGCAAAGCAGCTCTGACTCTTTCTTGGACCATCAGGCTGTGAAAAAGGACTCTCGGGAACATCCAAGGCAGGGGATCCCGAGAGATTTCCAGGTGCAGATGAAGCTGGTTCAAACCAAGCATACAGGGCAAAAAATTCAGTGCCTCTCACCACCAGCTTCACCATCCTGCTTCATTTTCCCTAACCACAGAATAGGGATAGCACCCGCGGTACTAGAACCATTGGACTCAGAATACAATTAATTGCTGCTCTTTGCGTGCCCAGCAGAACTGCCACCGGCTGCCCGAGGATTTCCTGTCGGGCTCGGCTCAGCCAGAGGCCGCCCCGGGAAGGCCGAAGTTATGTAAGGAACAGGCGGCTGGGAGGAAGCGATGTCCCGGTGTCGCGTTTCAGCACCGGCCCTGGCATTGCGCAGTTTGCACTTTGCTGAAGCATTAAAGGCACTGGTGGCACCTGGAATCACAGCCAGTTTCTAAATTTCAGTGACAAACCTGCTGGCCAGGCAGCTTTGCCCTTTCAAGGGCAGATACCTCCAACACACTTTGGTCTCACTCATCTTCCTTCCTGGTATCTGTAGGGTTTTCCTCTTGGGTGCAAAACGTGTGCATAAGCTTATTTCAGAGAGTTCAGTACTTAAAAACTTAATTCAGTTTTATTTTGGGAAGAAATGTTGATAACCACAGCCTGCCTTTATGGGCATTATCTTATCCAAACTGCTATATTTTCCATTAATGCTTGTTACTCCACTGGAGAATAAAGTAAACACTCCCCTGGCTGTGCAGAACAGAAGGAGGACCAGATGACCCACACGGTTTTACCTCTTTCATGCACTTCTCTGCAGGAAGGTTGCAGGCTGCAGGAAAAAAGAGAATCAAACACTTGCTTTCTCCTTGCTCAGGCCTGGCTCTCAGACATACATGTGCTCTAGATCACAAAACCAGTGACCTTTTGCTACTGCAAACATTGCTTCCTTTGGAATTCTCCCATAGTATAAACCAAATGGTCTGTATGCATCAGTATAAAAAAATCAAAACAGATCAAAACCTGATTGACATCCTACCTTTTTACAGGAAAGTAGTTCGTGCTAATTAGAGTGACTACAATAAAACAGTAAATGTAAAAAAAAAACCCAGAAAAACACCAAAACAAACCCCCAACCAGTAAAACCTTTTCTTCTTCAAAAGGTGAACAATATACATCACCCTCAGCACTCGGAAAGCTCACTGCCCTGTGGGTGACTGTCGAATGAAGAAACTCTAAGACAAGGAAATATTTTCAGTTTTTAGAAATAATCACTTCTGACACATCACAGGCTCCTACAGTAGTTTTTTTCCCTGAAGGGGGTAGTTTGGGGAGTAGAAATTCTGAACATGTCCTTTGGAACACCAGGACACCAACCCTCATTTCCTGGCAACAAGTGAGAAAACTAACCACCAATTTAATTTCAGAGACCCAGCCTGCACTTTGTGAAGTCATCAGACCAATGCAAAGACATCTTCCAGGTAAAAATACATAAAGAACTTAGGGACAGACAGCAACACTTGTGAGCAGGATTTAGTTACAGATTTAATTACAGACTGACCATCAGACTTGTCCTCCTTTCAGCACTTGTTTCTTAACACAGGCTTCAAAAGTCAGGGCTGTTTGAAAATGAAAGAGGCTAACCCAGAGGCACCAGGCTGTCAAACTGCCCTGGGAGCGATTCGCTGCACCCAAAGCATCAACATTTCTCTAACCTATTCTTAAGGTAACTGCAATCACTGCCTCAACAGGAGACATACTCCTGTGCTTGATGCCCTTTAAACATAAGGATGTTCTTTCCCATTAACTCAGGTCTTAGTGCAAGACAAGGCAGTAATTTTTCTTCTCCACTAAAAACAAGACGACTGTAGTGATCTTAACTAAGCTCACCTGGAAAATTTTTCCATTCCTCTATAAGCTGCTTCCAGAAGACAGAAGTCTTTATTTCCTAGACTACAAGGATTAAATAATGGTTTTACTGGTTTTCTCAGTCTGAAACTTAAACCCATCTTAAAATGTGGGATCCAAATGGGGCATATCACTTACTAGCATGGAGTATTACAAAATACCTGTATAGGACAATTCTACACTGTTAAAGATCTGGTGAGTTTTTTACTGAAAGAACTGCATTCAATTTCTGGTCCAAAATCCCAGACTATTTCACTTTTTCCATTGCTAAATACTCTGCATTTTTACTTGAGGAAAAATGAAATAGACTTCAGGCTATTTCTTCAAGTTGTTCTCCTGCTTTAAAAAACAGACACAATCTTCCATCTGTATCTCAAGCGTTTCCTCTTTGTCTCCCAAGCTGTTGGCACAGAGGCAGAACAAACCCCTCCAGGATCCTCCAGGATCCAGTCACCACCACAGACACTCCTCAGCAAATATTCATCACTTAATGGACCCTCCTGAACACAGATCCTCACTGAGTATCCCATAACCAATGTGCTGCCTCACTCAGGCTGGGCTGTAAAACATCCATTGAATTAATCAAATTAAATTCATCAACCTCCTCCCATGAGGTTATTCCTGATAAATCCACACTGCTCATTTCTTGTTGCCTTAGAGATGCTTATAAATCCTCCAGGGATTTATTCTAGTACTTCAATAGAGACTGAAGCACTTCACCATTTTCTAACTTTTTCTTATTTTTTCCCTTTCATCTGACCTCCTATATATTTAGTATTTATTTTCATGTGTGTAGATTTACAACCAGGAGTTTGTGCACTTTCTCTTTGGAGGTCTTTTCCCTCAAGAACCAAAAGAGCTGCAAACCCTTTCAGTCTGTATCAGTTACTGAGTTATTGTACACTCACTTCATTCATTAAATTTTAGATCAATACCTTTCTTTTTCTTTTTTTTATATCTAATACTGTTTTGCAGAACCTTTTCCTAAGCTTTTTGTGTTCCTTACTAGCTGCAATACAATTTTTACACCAAAGGTAAATGATAAAATCAGTAAAATCTTTACTCTCCCTTCAGTTTTAGATGGCTGGATTTAGTAGATGGTTTTAACATTGGCAAAATATAATGAAGATGATAATAAATTTCAGAATCCTTTTCAAATGCAGGTCTGGCATGAGAAAGAAAAATGTTAACTTTTTCCATATATACACCATCTTTGGAAAGAATTCAGCATAAACTGACAGCACGGCTTTATCTTTTAAAAGTATCAACACACAGTGGAGTGTCTATTGCAGCCTGAGCTCACACTGACTTGAAGTCACCATAAGGAAAAATAAGTGACCATCAAAAATGTCCCAAAATTCTTGGGAAATTCAAAACCAAGCAAAATCAAAAAGCTAAAGCTGTCTTTTGTAAATGTAAAAACATATTAGTGAAATGGAACTTTTATCTGCCAAAACAAGTCAGCAGAACCAGTGGCATTCAGCGATGGTGCACCAAAAGAGACCTTCAGAGATGCCTGAGGGATTCAGATTGGAAACCAGATCCATAACAGAGACAAATCAAGCAGCTTTATTGTCAGACCAAGCACGCTGGACAAGGGTGAATTAACATACATGCAACAAGAGTATTCTTGAGCTGTGCAGTTAGAGGAAAGTCTCTGAGCTGTTTTGTGCTCCACAGTCCTGTAGCTCTGCACAGCTGAGCCTCTCTACTTCCCTTTTCAAGGCAGGCTGGAGGAAACGCAACCCTGCTGCTTCCTCATTAGCGTGAAGCGATGCTGTCAAATTGTCTGCAGACAGCTTTTGAACTACCCCAAGGAACAGCCAGGCCTCCAAAAACTCAACACACACGTGGAAAATGCTTCTTCCTAAACTTCCCAAGAGAAGGATGATGCACCAGTGGCTCCTACAGTCCCTGAACTGCAGCTAGCTTGGGAGTGTCTGCAGCTTGCAGCAGTTCTCACCAGATTCTCGTTCAAGTCCTCCATTTTTTGCTCTCATTTAGATGACCTGGAAGAAATTTTGATGCATGCAGATGCCAAGGACATCCCTTGTGAGTTGCGTCCTTAGGTATGAGAAATGCCACTAAGTTAGGGGTTTGACTGAGAGCCCAGATCTTGCTGTAATGTGATAGCTCTGCCAGAGCCATCCTGCCAGGTCTATAAATCCCAGTATTTCACAAAGTAACAGTGGAATCTGAAATAAGATTAGTTTCTGAAGGACAAGTTGGTGGTCTGGAGGTTTTGTTTTATTTCAGAGTGTTGCCCTAGGTCAGCTGACCACACAGGCAAGGAGCACAGGCTGCTGCTGTACCAGTGCAGATGCCAAGCATTCAGTATCGGCAGTCAACGCTAAAGCCAGAACAAAAGACAAGACCATTTTCCCAAGTTCAACAGTCCCCACACAGACCCAGCTTTACTTGGACTGTGTCTAGGAACAACCATTTTTTCACAGGAGGGACAGATTTATTCTCTGAAAAAAAAAATAAAAATAAAAAAAAATAAAAAAAAGTGGTGGGTCAGATCTTTCAGAGATACTCTGGCATCTTCAAGAAAGGTCAAGAACTCACCCCCAACGCCTCTAAGCTTTGCTAAGAATGAAGAGAAATGAAAGAAACCCTCTATCTATTCAATAGCACAAATCAGACATTCTGTCAAGATCTGAACACTTTAACCATGTTTTTTTTCCCAACACAGCCTGGGGCTCAAAAACATTCTTGAACATGAAGGTTCATATAAATCTACCAAATTAGACTCAGAAAGACTTTCAAATGTAATTTACAACTCAGCCAGTCAGAAAAACATGAAAGGGCACTACCCAGTAGATTCCCTCCATATATAAACACTCAGAGCAGCATCAAAATTTGTTCGGCAATAATGTCTTCATGAGACAGTTGATCTTTAGTGATCAAGGAAGCTGTGGATAAACCTCAAGACTGAGAATGTTTTTGGTGCATATTCTCATTTCTCCCCAGGGAATCTTGCTCTTCAGAGGAATATTAACATGAAGTATGCAAAACATTTTATGGACTGTTTATAACCTAATGACTCCAAGTGTAACCTTAGATGTCATTCTGCAAAGACTTAGTCATGTTCAGCAATTTGAGCAGAGGGAAAATGCTGAAGCCTCTTGGGCAGATCACTTTTATTGCTCCTTTAGCTCTGTTCAAGCAGTTTCACATAATACAGTTAACTTATACTGGTATCAGCAAAACACTGCTCAGAATCAAGCTGACATAACACTCATGGTTACATTATTAACTAGTAAAATCCTTCCAAGGATTTGTGTTTGGAAATGTCTCTTCACATATACAGCCAAATCTGAAAATGCAAAAGATTCTTACTTAAATATTACTTAATGATAATATTAAAACTAGTGTTCTTCTGAAAAAGATTTTGAAATAAATACTCTAATCCTTCAATAAAAGACAAACATGAAAAGCATACAGTTTTCACTGGGTATGCTTATTGCAAATCAAGTTACCTTCCTGGACACTAAGTATGTATTTGCTAAATGAAAACAAAGCATCTCTTATGGCTTCACAATTAGAATTTAAAAAACCAGATGCTACAGGAGTTACAGTTTTCTTCACAATGTTACTTTACCAGTTACACATCCTGAAGGCTAAAAAAAGTATTCAAGGAGAAAACACTGTCGCAATCTGTGAAGTTAATATTTATGTTAAAAATACTCATGGAAGAATCTAGCTGTTTGCTTTCCAGAAGCCACTATCTGGTCTCTCCTATTTTTCCAATAAGAAGAGGCCTTTGCAGAATTATAAATAAAACACTGAAACCTCCATGTGACTTTCCCATATGCAGCTTTTCAACAGCCAAGTGATTTCCCCTATCCCATCCCCACTGTTTGCATACTAAGGCAATGTTTGCCAAGTTTTGCCAAGTAGAGAATTTTTAAGCCAAATTTATAAAACCAAGAAGATAAAGATTTTGTTAACATCCTCTGATCAGAGATAAACATCATAAGGAGAGTTAAACTGTGGAGAAGAGCAAGAGAAAAAAATATTTTATGCTTTGCCATCAATTTACCATGAATGTCACTGTGTCAATGTAGAATATGAGCATGCCAACATCAGTTCGTCTGAGTTTTTGAGAACCTTACATGTAGCCATCCCACTTCTGCACATGTTCTGAGACATAATACTCTTCACTCATTGAACAAACAAGCAGATAAGGTGGAGGAGTTAAGAGAACATCTCAGTTTTATTCATCTAGGGCTACTGGCAGATGTAGCTGACAAGATTTTCCTGCCTGTTGCTTTTCTGGTTGCCCTCATTCCCACCACAATATCCAGATATGTGAAAGACCAACATCCAAATGACTCTCCATGCTATGCATCACAACCAAAAAGCTTGTGGAGATGACTTAAAACCAGGCTTCCAGTTTCCTGAAGGGTGGGACCTGTGACCACATCTACAAGGAACAACACAGAGGCTAATTCTGAGCCAAAAGGAGAGAGCAGGCAAAGCTGGAGCACATGTACCAGGACAGCAGAAAGGACTGCCAGCCAGAGGAAAAAGCAGAGGACAAAGTATAGATCTGGTCATCACTTGAACAAGCTGGGCAGCCCAACAAGGAATGCAGGAAAGTCACCTGCCACAGAACATTAAGATGCCATGTTAGACTGAATGCCCCACAGCAGAAGTCCAAGACTTATTCTTCCAGGACACCAAGGTATCTCTTTTCCAGTCTAAGCTGCAGCACAACATTCATTCCCACTGACCTCACTTTTCCCCTTGCATGAGGAACACGCCCAAGGTGCTATCTTGATCAATGCAATCATAAAATGCTGTTCATTACATGCAACAGTTCAGTAAAGCACATCTGACAAAAATCTGCACAGGGACATCTTGAAATTCTCATGTTTGATTTGATCTATGTCAAATCCCACTAATATCCCACACTCCTCTGTCTCCAGGAGTGCAAGAGATGTGGCTGTGGGCTGGTGACAACCTGCAGCTTCACTCCATGTGGCCCCCAGTCTGTGTCATGAAAGCCTGGCACCAAGACTTACGTGAAGAAACTGCACACACAAAGGAGATGGAAAAGCCTGCTCCACCCATATGAAAGGAATTCTCTGGTCCTACTTACAGCCTGAAAAGCGAGGGGCAAGAGGTTCTGTCTTTACTCTCTGCAGTCATGCTCAGCTATACTCGATGCCTGCACTCCTCCTAAGTTTATGTTTACTTCCCATTGACAAATATGTTTTTCTGCAGTCTATTTCATCTATTTTCAAAAAGACAGATAACACTTTTTGTTTTCTTACATTAGCCAGGTTTCTTGTGCAAGACAAATTATGGCCTCTATACAAAACATAACTGGGATTCCAAATAACTAGTCATCCATTCTCAAAATATACCGGGCTTCATGTCTGGCAAAGTCAGTTTTCTATTCTTGCCTTTTCTACTAGCAAAATAAGAACAGAATTTACTGTATCAGAAACAGATAAAGTCATTAATATTTATAGAGAATACCTATTACTTTACATTACACAAAAGATTTGACATGTTTCATTTTTCATGTGATATTTTTCATACTAGTTCAGTATTAATATTTGTATACATACTGAAAACAAGAAGAACTCTTAAAAGCTCACAGGTTTCAGAAGAGGACTATTTCAGAAGAGGATTATTTGCAGGTAATAAGAGAAAACAAATACAACATTATACTGTTTATGAGAACTAGTAATTGTTGATGATGACCATGTTTTTCGGGTCAGTCTTTGGAGAATTATCAGTAAAAAGAAGCATCTTCCTTCTATTTACCCCTGTCCTACACCAAATACCTATATTAAAAATAAATTTAAAAACCAAGACAACTCTATTTTCTTTTATTCTTCCACAGTATCAAGGAGACTGAAAGCATAGTTCACTCTAGTAATTTCCTGTAAAGGAGGATCTCATTGTTAACTATAGTAAGCAAACACCAGATATAAATTTTCCCTTGCAACTTGCCAATATTCTCATGACTCAGCTTAAAAAAAGTTTTCTTTCCACTTCAGTAACTTTCCTCTTTTGGTCTCCAGTAAAAAGATGGATGATAATTTAGAAAGATTCCTAGCCATGCATCATTTCTGGCTGATACCAGTTACAAGCCAAAAAGTAATCAGAGATTTAAAATACTGGCAGAAATAGTTTAGTGGTTGGTATTCCTTTGCTAATGCAGAACTTCAATACTTCCTTTATAAAATCAGCATCAAAAGAGACACAGAAATATCTACTCAGTGCTTCTGACATATTTGACTGTAACCGGACATTCTAAGCAGGAAGCCATAAATACATTGCCAACAGCCTCTGAGATAACCAGCAATATGGTAGCAATAAGTGGCATCAGGATGAATGATCTTATAACTTCTCCCAAAGTGCCAAGAACTCAGACCTTCACATGACTGAATAATCTTTACAGAGTCTTCACATGAAAACACATGAAAACATATATTCCAGACTCACAGGACTGGAACCCTCATAACGAAGTGCCACAGTGATGACTCAAGTTCTATGGGCAATTTTTTTTCCAAGCCATAAAATATCTAATATTTCTGTCTCCACACCTCACAACCCACTTTTTGTACCTCAAAATACTGACAAAAGTTATCAGTGATCTCCCATGACATGAGATGCATGGGAAGCTATGCAACAGCCTTTGGGGTGGGGAACCCAGCTCAAATCTTAATTTCTCAACTCAGGAGCACAAAGAAAAGAACACTTGTACCGGCTTTCACATCTCTCTTCTTCTCATCTTGTCGTCTCTGCTAACAGATTCTAACAACCAGGACACCAGAATTCATACTTCAGCATCTTCAGCTTCTTTCCTGCAGGACTCCAGCTATTGATTCCTGATAACGTTGCCAAGCTGGTCCCTGAAACAAGCCAGAGAGGGCTCAGGAAACATTCGGAAAAAGGTTGGAAGAAAGAGGTGGTTGCAGGCAGATCCCAGCACACAAGAGGTCAGCCCCTGACTGCAGGGATTAGCAAGGCTTTCCATATTGCAGCACATCTCAAAGAGACTGCAAGGATTTCCCAACTTCAGAATAACAACTCAAAGAGGACACAAAGAGGAACTGTGAAGCTGCAAAGGCCTGTGTGGCTGAACTGAACCCATGAAGCTCTCTGCAGCCTGGGCAAGGTACAGGCCAATGTGTTATCACAAGTACCAGATGTTACTCTACACTGAAGTGCACACTTCTTGACCAGAAACCTGAATTTAGAGGTCAGATTTAGCAGTGCAGCTTTGTACAAGGATTCTGACATGAATGATAGAAGCAACAAACAAGAAAGAAAGGGAAAAAAAAAAAGGCAACCAACCAACCATCATTCTTTAGAAGAGCAGCTGCCTGGAAGAATTTCAGAAATACTTAGTCCAAAAGTGTTTCAGTTGCCATTCAAAATAGTCTCCCATTGCATTTCCAATTTCAAAATCTCTTTGCCTTCAAAGTCTGTATCCTCCTATATTTTATTCAAAAGCTCTTGCAATTTAAAAGTCATAGAAAAGCATACCAAAAATACTGGACTTGACTAAATGCATCCATTTCTCTGCAACCTTTATTCCTTCTAAAGCTCCATGTGTGCTTACAAGCATATACAGATACACAAGTCAAACAGGATTTTCTGTTATAGAAAGAACTGCTTCTAGTGTTTATTTTCCACTGGAACCATACTTTTGAATAGCAGATGCTCCAATTTTAGTTAAGCAAGTAAACTAAATCCTGATAAAAGGCATTAGGGGTATAAAAATGCCCATTACCTCTTTGGACTAGATTTGAACTGGTGACCTAACAATGTGACACTTGGTAGTTCTTTAACTGTGATCACAGAGATTTGCATCAGCAAATACTTAAATCCCAGGAGATGATACTTCCTTGGGAAGAAAAGAAATCTTCAGAAGTAAGAGTCTACATTCGTGCAATTTTAACAAGCAAGAAAACAAGGAACAGTCACTTGATTCCTATGGGTTTCTAGACGATCCTGGTATTACAAGTACACAACACATGAATTTGTAACAAAAGCCAGGACTTGCAAAGCTCAGCATTCATTACTAGACAGAGGTAAACACAGCAAGTCCCAATAGTCTCTGTCATGGCTTTAGAAATTTACTGAAAAAGGAGACACGTTTTGTATGAAAGTGCACAAATAGATCCACTTTGAGACAACTTACTAGGAACTAAGGTTTTCACATTCTGTTCAACTGCATCATGTACATCTGCAGAGCCAGACATCATAGCACCTACCCTACCAGAACTATCCAGGCTCTCTGCAATCCAGGAGCCTTGCATCAATATCCTGGTGCTGTGGCAATGCAGGTAAGTGCAGGTCCCAATGAGGCAAGCACATGCTCCTCAACTGGTTTCAAAGAGGCATCAGCTGAAGGCAGCTATCAGCTTCATCTTGAAGAGACCCATTCTCTGATATTCTGTTTGGTTGCAAAAATTTCACAATGGAACGTGTGCCAGCAAGGCAGATAGAGCCAAAAGCACAATTAACAATTCCCAGCAGAGGGTAAACGCTGTTTGACATTTTTCAAAAAGTACTGCATATGTGCAGGTGCTCCATTTCACTGGAGAACCTCCAAAGCCATCTCCTAATCAATAGCAGTATTTTTAATCTCCCTGATGAAAAATAATACTCTGATGAACAGCCATCAGCTCCTCTTCCTATCACATATGCAAACTCAATCACAAGTGTGACCAATCCTACAAAAAGGCTCTTGAGAAGAAGCATCTGTACAAACAGTGATCTGCTGGAGGATGAAAGTCCTTTCCTTGGGTTTGCTTTGGAAATACAGATGTGCTTCAGCTGCTCTACACTGCTTCAGCCATCCCAAAAATACCAGCCAAAACTGTCAGGCCATCCACATGAAGACAGTCACGTTCTCCAGTTGGCATCCAAGAGGTGTGCAATTAAGGACTTGCCAAGAAAAGGCACTTATCATAAGTAATTTTCACAATATCACACATAGCATTAAAATAGCTTCAAGAAAGGAAAGAAAAATGTAATATAAATTACAAAAGGAGACGATAAATCTTCCAAAAGCATTCGAAAAATCACAGTAAAAGCTTGTAAGGGTGAGCAACCTGATTTCATAAACATGCTTCCGATTAACCCTTTCACAGCTTCAAAAAGATACCATCTCTGTTGCTCCCAAGCACATCTGCCAGAGTTTGCCAAAGAAAGCATGAGCAAGCAGCTTCAAAGGCAGGATGACGTACCTACAGAAGTAAACCCTAATCCTTTCTGGGGAAACCACGCAACTGAACTTAGTCATAGAAAATGGGATTAGAAATTCTAAAACAAAACATGACATTGAAGGAATTAGCAGTCATCCCAAAATCATGTTGAAAATACTGAGCAACATTTAAATAACAACTTTTGTCAGGGCTGATAAAGAGGAGAGTAAAACTAACATCTTCGACAGGAAACCTTTAGCAGATGGGGATAGGAACAGGATATCCGTGTCAGCCGAAAACCTTAGACACTGGATGATGGCTTGGCAAAGAGCAGCGGTGTCTGAGAGCACCACAGCCATCACCCCTAGAAATTCAAGTGCATAGGCCCCTAGAAAAAGGTTTCTGTGATTTGACCATAGGAAACATGGCATTGATGGAAGCAGACAGTGCTTTGACGATAAAGTGATTGCTCATGTGCAGGGCCAGAGGGAGAGTCTCTGGGGGGCAGTTTGGGAAGCACAGCATTATTCTTTCCACAGTTCATAATGTCATTCAAACTCATGTATACAAGAATGTTGTAACTGCTCAAGTGATCATCTCCACTGGCGTCACACACATGGCAGAAATGCAGAGGTCAGGATTTCTGAGGCACTTCCCCAAGGAGACAGTTAATGTGACTTTCTGAAGTTCCCCATGTTTCTTGTACTGGAACTTCCTGGACAATAGTGTCGCATATTTTCCAACGCCCAGATCTAACCCAAATTACATGTTTACACAATCCACATGAAATTAAGTTTTTGATCAATGTGTGTTTTCATCTTTGAACAAGAGTTGATTTTCTAACTTAAGACAATCTTTCTAAAATAAACCATGTCTGTGCATAGGGTCAGGGTGCCTGGAGAGATCCTAAAATAATTAGTTTAAGTGAGCTTCCCATGCCTTCTCACTGCCAAGCAAGCTTCATTAGCAAGTACCAAGTATTCAAGTTCTGATGGCTTCAACAGATAAAATAGAGAACACAAAGACTTGCATCAGGAAAAGGAAGAGAGTGGAATAAAGTAGATAAGCAAGGAGAGAAAATAATACCTTGAGAAAAAAAGGCAGACCATCATGATCTAAGTGCTACTTAAATCTGCTCCCGATCGGTATTAAATGAATGCGGCCATAAGGCACAAGTCCAGTCTAGCAAGAGAGAGCATATTTCCCCTTTGATCATTCTCTGGTGTCAATGGAAACCCACTGAGGCTTAAAGAGATACCAAGTCATTGAGAGATGACTATCTAAGTTAGCACACAGAAGGTGAATGAAGGTAAATTCGAGTTTCCACCCCACATCCTCAGGCCCAGGACTATCACTTGCATTTAATGAAGTCAAGAGCACTCAGATTTCAGTCACCTCCCTCTGCTTTCTCCCTTCTAAGTCAACAGTCTCTTCTTTCCTAGATATCAGGCTCTTCTTTCCTTTAGAAAGGTCTCCATGCTTCCCTCTCTCCAAAGGGAAAAGAAAACAGGAAACACAGTTTACATGCAGCTAGTTCTTCATGCAAAGCAGTACAGCAGAGGGCTGTCCAAATTCAGAGCAAGAGCAGAATGACTGTGTTACCTTTCATTTACAACTGACACTGCCATGAGAGTCTTTTCTCCCATGCAGTCTCATAGATCCCAGCAGTCCTGCAGAAAAGTGACTTTACAGCAACAATCAACTGCACAACTGTACAACAGTAGGAACAATTGGGAATCAGGTAGCTCCTAAACCAAAAGCTGTCGTAGCTTTGAGTGGAGGAGTTTGGAAACTGCTTATCTAGAGTCTCTGCAGGGAAACCAAAAAGATATTTAAGGACCACCCTGCAGAGCCCCTCTGAAATAAGAAAGGGAACTAGACCTGCACATGAACCTGCACATCACATTTAAGGAGGACAATGTGAAAATTCAGCTTCCACCAGTAGCAGTATCCCAATCAACTAACAGAGCCTCCTTGGTATACCTAGACAAAAAAAAAAAAAAAAAAAGAAAAAAAAAAAGAAAAGAGGACATTTCACACTCTGCTCAGTCTCTTGAAAGATGAAAGCAAAGAGGAGATTTTGTTAAAGTACTTGCTTAGAAGTTTTGGAGGAAAAGAACAACTCCTAGTTTTCCTTCCATATTTAGGCTAAGACTTTTTCAGTATTTCCACTGTTGCGAAACAGAACACAGAAGAAAACAAATCTTCTTTGACTACACAGAAGTGCCAACCAGAAAATAAGCCACAAAAGCTTGTATAAATACATGCATATCCCAAAAACCAGATGCACCTATCAAAGCATTGTTTAAAGTTTGTCTGAGTTGAGAGTGTAACTGAACTCTCTGTACTTGTTGCTAAGAACAAATTTACTCAAAATAATAACCAGGATTCAAACCAAGTAAGAAATAATGGACTTGGGTTTAATTGGTTTGCGAGAAACCCAATTTGCAAGTGCTATCCTTAGCCAGCTATTGAATATGACTGAGCCCAGAAGGCACTGTGATGAGTGACTTAAGTGGAGGCACCCTACACCCACCAACATTCCTGCTGAATGAATGTGAAATCGGCAAGAATTGCTTTTATTTATCTTACTAAAAGCATTTCTTGGAAGGGCTGGAAAAAATTATTTCAGATGGATTTTTCAGCTGAGAACAAAGTTGTATTTATTATAATTATGCACTCTCCAGTGTGGCCTGCCTTGCTGAGAAAGAACATTAAATTCAGCTGTGCACGAACTCATGGAAGTGACCTTTTTGAATGAAAATGCTGCAGCAAGAGACTTGTGAAGCATTTTCACTAAATAACCTACTGTCTGCAACTTGCAGATTAGTGCTCAGACCACTGATTTTAGCTGCTAGTTAGACAGGCACAAGTCCACATGAGGTCAAGCTGAGAATAAATCATGTGTGCTGCAGAATACAATATAGAGAACTCTACTTGGTCTCTAGTCCATTATGGATTTATGAACTTTTGTTAACCATGATGTAGAAGCATAACATTGCAAGGCACTTTAAAGAGGTCTTTTCTGCAGGACACCCAGTGTTCCCTTTATATAAGAGGATCAAAGGTGTTATTAACACAAACGGAACGAGCTCTCACTTTAATGAGAGCAACAAATGCAAAAACGAACACCCACCATCCATGAAGAAATAGCCTGTTCCCTCATTGTGGAAGGACAAGGATTATCTGAAAGACTTCTGCTCCATGGAAAGCCCACACACTTGGGGAGAAGACAGGTTAGCACTAAAGGACTAGCAAGTTAAACAAGAATGCTCATTTCATCACCAAACGAAAGGTGAAATGTAAAATAGCAGGAGTGCAAGACACACACTTGTTTGGAAATTAAGGATGTAATTTCAGTGCGCACATATAAAATGTCCCCCTTAGACCCATCAGATGATATTACTCTTTGCAGAAAGGTTGGGTATCTTACCCTGTGAAGAACTTAACACAGATGTCTGAGCCTTCCCAGCAGCTGGGCAGTTGAATTCCTGGTGCCAAAGAAAGCAAGGCAAGCTTTCGTGATGACGTCCAGGACATCTCATAGGCAATTGGGCCTGCCTAGCCCAAGAGCATCCCATAATCATCAGGATCTGCTGGCAACCTGCTCCAGGCTCCCTCTCACTCCCAAGGTATGCTCTCGTGGCAGGCTCTCATGGTTCATGGCCGTCTGAAGATTTTGGTATGCAGTTCAAAAGTGTAGAAAAGAGACTACCCCGTACTATGCATCCAGAAGCCAAAATGCAGCTGTAAAAACAGTCTGTGCTGCCAGTTTGGGTTCTGCACTCCCTTTTCAGATTCTGCATTTGCATTTCAGCCAGCTCAAGCTTCTCCCACTGCTCTGCTTCCTGAACCTGCTGCTTTGGTTCCAAATCTCCATCTCTGTGTGCTGTTGTCTCCAAGGGGAAATACAAGGTACAAGAAATTCCATGTTTTGACTTTGCTACAGAACCAATTAATTCAGCTGCAAAGGAGGAAAAGCTTTCACTTGAACGAATTGTTTTCCATGCATAAACAGAGCACATGCAATTCGTGAGGGGCAGTAGAGCTCAATCCTCATGTGTCTTCACATGTTGATTATTTACAGTAATGCTTTCCAGATAAATAGAAGAACAGTCTCCACTCAAGTACAGAAGAAGCCAAGAATAATAAAACTGTATCTTGACAATTAGGTAAAGTTTGACCGCAGTACTTGAGGGCATTAAAAACCTTTGGACCAAAACCTTGCAGAAGAAAAGCAAGTGTTTCTTAGTTAACAATTAATAATTTAGACCTGAAGACTTTCAGCCAGACATCCAGTTGAAGAGGAAAATTACACAGTATTTATACAGCCAGTACCGCACAATCCCCTGGTATTTTGATACAAAAAAATACAGTTCATAGTACATTTGACATTTTAATGTTCCCACTGTAGATGAGAAATGTGAAATTACATTCTTAATATCATGTGGTAAGCCAGGATCACAGCTGAAGAGTTCTTCCAAATCTCTTCTTGTGCATCAAAGGAAGTATATTGGGGTGTTAAAAAAAATTATAATTATAAATTCACCCTGAAAAAACCCAAAACGAACAACAACAGCTAAACCCCAAAAGTCTTCTACTTTTTCCCCATTGTTGCACTATCTTTTGGGTTAAGTAAACTAGCAAGACACTTCACCCTCGAAAGCCCTCATGACTGATGCATATGCAAGATGCCAGCTGCCAGGAAAGGGAAAAAGCTGACCAACACAGAAGCAGTGCAAGACTTGTAAATGAACAGGTTATTAGGTTGAACCAAATGAAAGAAGTATGTTTAAAGACCAGTTCTTTAATTAGAGACACTAGTTAAAATCATAAACAAGTTTTACCTCGCACCCTGTCCTGAAGGAAAGTGCCTTCAGAAGGACTGTTGGCAGGCAGTGCCTGTGCAAGAGAAGAGCCACTGATAATAAGAGCTCTCAGCAAAAGAATACAAATAAACAAAATCTAGGGTCATTTATTTCAGAGTCTGTCCCAGCTTGTGAAGTGCCACTAGAACTTAAGGTTTCCCGAACTGTAAAATTAACTTTTTCTGTGTAATGATAAAGGCTACATCAGCAGCAGCACTCAGCCAGCCTACAGATAACACTCATGCAAGGTACACAGTTTCATAGACACAAATAAACCCTCCATTTGTTTGGTTCCAAAAGATCAAGATGGCCCACACCACCCAGCCAGATTACTGTAAACATCTTGTCTAGTGCTGCTTTCCTCCCCTGAAGACCTCTACATTTTCCAGCTGAAGCCAAACTGTTCACTGCCTTGCATATGCAGATTTAGTCCTGTTTTAGGACACACTGAATGTACTTAATCCTTTGGTTGTACTTCTAAAATCTTTTAAGAGTAGGATTACAGCAAGAAGAGTTTTGGTTATATACTGTTAGATAACATAACACAGACAAGAAACCATCACTGTCACACTTTGTATTCCCCAAAGTTTATCTGCTCTTTTAAAGGCTGTGAAAAAACATTAGACTGAGCCTCATCCACACCAGGAATGCAGCAAGCCCTTAAAAAAAACACCAGCCTGAAGTTACATGCCACCAAAGGTGAAACAAGGCAACAACAGATTTGTCTGGCCCTTAAATTAAAGTTTTCCTGGCACAATGTTTCTCAAAAAATATATATCATGGTGAAAATAAAGGAGGACTGCTTCTCCAGCTAGTCCATCTAAAGAAAGCAGACTGCAGGTTTTAGAAAAGGAAATGATTGCTTCAGACCTCCTGAATTCATCTTTGGCAGGACGATCCTTGGACTTTGGAGTCAAATGATGGGCCTAAGAACACAAAATAGGTCTGAGGAGAAAAATCTCACAACTCTTGTTCTGACAGCCAAACCACTGGTTTAGTATGATCACAGACTCTGGAAAGTAGAGATACAAAGAGTAGAAAAGCAAAAAACTCAGTAAAAACAATAAGCCACAAACATGAGAATGATATTAATAACCAAGCATGTGAGATGCAAAAATTCCTAGCAAGATGAATAGGAAAAAGGAGCAAAACAATGAGACAAAAAGAAAACAATACAGCTAGGAAAAAAGTAGAGGAAAATAAGAGCTCTTATTTTTGACACAGCGATTTAAGATAGGCTCTGTTGGAGTCCAAGTGCTAAGTGTCAGTAAATAAAGACAATCAGCAATGACAGATGTCTGCAAACCCGTTTTATCTAAGCTGCAGATCACAGGAGGTTGGAGAGTCAAATGCAAGCTGTTTGTGAAGTTTGCATCTTCTAAAAAGACAGAAGTCAAAAACGACAAGGTAATTTGAAGACAACACAACACAGGCATAACCCTCCTCCACCTCTTGGGCATTCACTGTTTGAAAAGCAGTCTGCAAACAACAAATGAGGCAACCACTAAGAAAAGAAGGAATTAATCACACAGGTGTCCCACACATGAGTCATGACTTTCACATGTATTCAGGTAGTTACATGCATTCCAAGCAGAGTAAAGGCCTTTCAGATCATATCTGAAGAAAATTCTTTCCTTCCCCCAAGAAGAGAGGCAAGTTTGGTAATTTTACAGTTAGAATTGATACACAGGATGTGATGAAGTCAGCCCAGGATGAAGTCAGCCCAGGGTTGTGGCCTTGAAGATTGCCTTCTTCAAAGGTTTTCTTCAGTGTTTACAACACCCCTGTACTATGCCCACCACCTCCTCCAGCCCTTGCCTTACCTCCTGGCTCATTCTGATCTCAACCCCCATTTAACTCTTTCATTCCACACCAGTCACTCCCAATTCTTGTTTAGCTCAGATCTAAGAGGTGCTTTTATTGACTGCTACCTCTGTGGGATAGATTTTCTGCCCACCACCAGTGGGATGGCTGTCACAGGGGATAATTTATGCAACAGGATGCCCTGATCTTCTGCTGGAGACAGAAGACATGCAGTTCCCGTGGGTTCCTGATGGCAGTCATCCACCACCTGGGATTTAAAGAGGATCCCAAACAGAGAAAGAGGTTCTTAAAACAAACAAGTGACTCCTGATAACAGTGTAAACAAATAAAAAGCTTATTACACAAAGTAAGGAATACAGAACTTAGAAGGAAGAGGAATTCTGCATATTTTGCACTCTTTCTGTATCAGGCCTCTGGTGTGGCTGCCACCATTACACCATTGTTTGACTGGAAGCATTATCTGAGACTGTCTTGATTACCAGCTCTGATTCCACAATAAGTTAAAATAAAGGTCTCTTAGCAACAGTACTTGACCTGCTGGTCACATCTGTGTGCTGGGCATGAGAGAAAGGAGTGAATCAGTTCTGCTCACTAAAAAGCCTTTGCACTGTCTGCAGGCGAGTCATTAATGGTCAAATGTCTTCCCTGCTTCCAAAGGAACACTTGACACCTTTTACAGAGGGAAAGCTCAGGATGGCTAGTAAGATTCCTGGCAAAACACACTCTTCATAGCTGTTTCTACAGCTTATCAACCTTTTCACCTTCAATTTGCTCTTTAGCCAGTGGGAGACAAAATGAAAAATACAAGTAGCTCTGTAACCACTGGAGCTGACCTCCCATAAATGTTTTCCACAAGGCTGACTGACAAGGCTCACAAACTGTGAGCTCCAACAGAGGCTCTGGTAAGAGACAGGGCATGTATCAAGTCAGTCAACTCAACTCAAAAAGCTCCTGGTGCTAATAAGCTCACTAGTGTAGCTTCTCACTCAGTGATTCCCTGTTTGTTTGGTTTTTTAAGGTGTCTCTATGTCTATCTGTTTTCAGGAATTCTATTAAAATTTTATGCATCTTTGAGGTATCTTCATATCACATTTCATTCAAGTTGGTCAGTAGCTTCAAAATGGATGGGGAGATGGACACTGATATCTACATAAAGCTCACCTTCTTCTGTGAACTATCTTCTTTCATTAATACAATCCATTTTTCTGCTCAAGTGACTCTCTCTCCCTCTCCAGGACATTTAACAAATGTCAGTTTCTTGACAAGCTTCCTCAGCCTGAAGTAGAGCCAAGAGAGGGTTAGTTTCTGCTTTTCCCATGTTCCCTCTCAGATCTCAAAAATAAATCCCCACAAGGAACAAAACAAACAAACAAAAAAAACCCAAACCAAAACACAACAAAAACCCCAAACCCAAACACAAAAAAAACAAACCCCATGGACCTCCACTCGAGTTGCCTCTGAAATTTTTAATACTGCCTTGCACACACCAAAACTAGAGCTGAAATAAAAACACATCACAATTAGAAGTAACAAACTTCCACCTCATTGTAATGGAAAAGATTAAAGAGGAAAGAAGGGAGAATCCTCTTCTTTACTGCTAACAGATCTTTCCCTTCTTGAGTTTCACTCTTTCCTCTGCAAGTCCTAAAGACTGTAGTCAGGAACACAAGGTCTTGATCCTCTATGAAAAAGGAAAGGTCCCTGTTGTCTCTTATTCCCTAAACTAGCACCTTGCAACTTGTCAGTCCTGGTAGCTGCTTGCCATACCCACCTACACCTCTGCAACCCACTGTCAGCAAGATGCCATTTACAATGCTGCTGGCCAAAGCTCTGTCCCCTCAGGATCTGCACTGGGGACCTCTCAGTCACTTCCTCATAAGCCTCCTGTGCACTGTCAGTGTTTGGATTTGGCTTACAACATGTAAGTGCTTACAAGTATGAAAGTGCTTGGGAAGAAAGAACTGTCAGAAAACTGCATCTGAATCTCTTACACAACCCAGTCCTCACATCCTTTTTTCCTGTGACTGGTTTGGACCAGCCTTGGGCAATGCCAGGTGGATGGATACTGGCTCAGCAGAGAAGGCCTGCAAACAAGCAGCACCACAAGCTGCCTTCACATAAAATACAGTCTCTCCCTTCTATTTGCAGGTGTTGTTCAGGGCAGAGCAGGCCAGGGAGCATTGGCTACATTGGCACTAAATGGTTTGTCCTGCTGCACCAGTCTGCCACCATCACCTACCTCACCTTGCACCTAGCAAAGCCCTGCATGCGAACTGCTCTGTTGTAGTTCCAAAAGCAATTGCACAGACCACAGATATCATCTAAAAATAATACTGGAGGTGGTGATCCTACTAATAATCACATCATTAGAGAAGAGTCAAGCTTTTCCTTGTCCAAGGAGATAAACAGCAGGTCTCTGCAGCACTTTGAGCCTTCCTTTGCAGTCAAACAGTATCTGATGGTGAAATAATGGAAAAAACTTCTTTTATGACTGCCACACCAGCACACTTCTAACAAGCAAGGTAAAGGCATGCAATTCCTGCTTGGCAAGCCTGTCCTCTCCAGCCAGTTGTTATTTCAGGCATGTTCATTATGTGCATTCTTCACAGGCCCAGCCACACAATCACCTGTCACAGCTCCATTGCCACAGCACCCAAGTGTTGGCATCTCAAAACATCTCTTCTTAGCTGTGGGCTTTCCAATCACACATGACAGCAGGGGGAATGAGGAATCCAACTTCCCTGTCAGCATCTCTCAATGAACTCATACAAGAATACCATCCCTCACCCTGAGCTCTTTTCCTTCTGACTCAGAAGCATAAACCAAAACCTGGCATCATCAGGCTGTCCTGCAACATGCAATGAGCATCTCTGCCTTGCTATGACTAATGGCCCTTCCAGGACTGTCACCAGCACTGCCTCAGAGACAGCTTTAAAGATCTCTGACATGCTGAGTCCTTTCCCTCACACTGCAAAAAAAGCAGCACAGCTTGCCTGCTTGCCTTGGATTCATTTGTTTCATTCTAAAACAAATGCAAGAAAGGACTGTGTAAGAGCCATAAAGTCATTGGTTATATGCATTTATAAGCTCAGAGGATTCCTATGCAGCTAACCAGAAAGGGCAAATTCTTACCCTGTAAAGCAGGGCAGCTCAGCTCAGAGGAATATCCCTAAAGCTGGTACCAAGTACATGTTGTCAGGAGACAGAACAAAAGGCCACGTGCATCTCAGGATTACTGAAACTGCTGGACATGCCTGACAAGGAGACCTTTGCATAGGCACAACCACAGGGCACATCAGTGACAGCACTGCATGGAGAAGTAGGCCACAGGATCATTAGCCCAATGATAGCTTTCTGCCACAAGCAAAAGTCTGCTCAATCCTGCCAGTCCTCCCAATGTGACTTACAGGGAAAAAAAAGGCAAAAAGAAAAGGTGGGCAGTTTGCATTTACTAAATATATTGCCCGTTACCTCAGAGGGTGGCCATATAGAGGATCATAAAGAAACACAAACTATTACCAACATTAGTGCCCTCCTAATACCACAGAAAGACAAAGGTGAATAGCAATATAACAATAAGTTAATACAGGCTGACAGAGCTATATAAAAGAGCAGAGTTTCCATTTTTGCCAGCAGAAAAGCAGCTGTTGAAGATGCTTAGAGGAGCAGCACTTCTGGGAATGAAAGTGAGGGTTCAGTGGGTGCTTTAGCTAGGTCTGAATAACTGCTGTTAAAATGTAGCCAAACATTGAGCACATCCATCCTCTGCCTCCCTCCTGATGGCAGATCACCACTTTGGGCAGGATCCCTGCTGCAGAGCAGCACCTCAAACAGCAGAGCCACTGCTCAGGGACACTCAGTACTGGATGCTCCCCCTATCCAGATGTGGCTGACCTGGCCCAACAGGCCGGGAGGATGGAACAATCCCCAACCATAGCAAAACAATTCTGGCAGATGAAACCTTCCAAGTTCCCTTCTGGCACACCACAACTCTGCAACAGTTGCCCAAGTTCATTCTTAAACAGGTGTTAGCTATATTTTTGTTAACTAATATTTGCAGGGTGGCAGGGAAGTTCTCAGAAAGACAATGACAGGTCCCAGTCACAGAGATGCCTTGACTTCTACAAAGAAATCTGCCACTCTCCTCCCCAGGGTTCACTGGACATTTTCAGACCAGGCTTTCCATCTGCTGCCCAGCTGCAGAGATGCAAGTTGAAAGTCTTACAGCATTTTGTGTAATTATGAGTGCAACTCACAAACAGAATTTAATCAGCAGCAAAGCGTGCTACACAGATGAGACACCCGAGTTCATGGTGGTATAATCATCACAGAAAGAGCAGTCCTTAACCCAGCCTGCAGTTATTTAGAGGTTCCTGTTCTGAGCAAGTGCATCACGTACTTTGATCTCTGCTGCCTCCTGCCAAAATTGTGGATATTAGCAAGCCAAAAAACCAAGAGTCACAGAGAAAGATATGGCAGACAAAATACATCCTATGGTTACACAAGTAGCTCTCCTCCTGAAGGAACCTGATGAATTTCAGGAGACATAGAAGTGCAGTTGTAACTAATTACCTTTACCTTAATCAAAAACGTTGTTTTAAACTTACAGATGAGGAGCCTGTTACAGGAGAATTGAAACTTTGCTGTGCAGTTCACAGACTATCTGAAGTGATGCTCTGCAAGGGTGTGAATCCAGCCAAAGCCTTGGATGAAGCATGGTAACTCCATGTTGGTGCAATCAGAGCTGTGGTCACAGCCTTGGACAGAAACTCTGTGTTACAGGAGTGTTAGCCACAGTGACAGTCACGCCGAGTTATTCCTTAAAGCAAGGATCTGTCCTCTTTGTCACATATGATGAATCATGCCTCAAGTCACAGTACTTCAAGCAAACTCTTTAATTTGGGATGAAATCGGTCTTTAAGAACATGCTTCTGCCAGATTTTGGCCCAAAACCACCTTATTAGAGAAAGACTCCACAGACGTGTCACATAGTTAACATCCACTTAAATCTCTTGTTTTTAAAGACAACAACAGTTGAGAAAACTATGTGATAAGTTGCAGGCATGGGAAGCAGACAGATAGTTGAGATGGTCAAATAACCTTTATTCTGCCCTGTAGAGATAAACTATGATAGAAAATTATTAATGTTTGAAGCTTTTCATTACAAATTCTATCCAGTTCATTCTGAAATATATGAATTTCTTATTTCCTTCTGCCGTAAACCGAGAAGGAGCACATAGCTAAGGTGTGGTGCTAAGACTTTACTTCTACAGCTGCTACTGAACATGACTAGATTTCTTCTTCCTGTGATGTTTATCCTAATTTTATTACAACATAATTGGAATACTTCTGCCTGTAATCTACTAATAAATGCTTCCACTCGAGTTAACAAAATTTTGTGCTTTGGTTACAAGTGAAACTGCAATGAATAGTCATGGAGACAGATAAACCTGGACTCAGGATAGAAGATAATATAACAGCTCATCATTTTCTCTGCAATCCACCTTAGTTAAAAGAAAGGTCTTTGACGATCCTGGGCAGCCTGGACTTATTTTAACCTGAAAAATCAGACACTCCTGCAGAGCACAGTGTGTTCTCCTGAATGTTTGTTCAGTGCTAGGCAGTACAGCTCCACCTCCTGAATTATTTAAAGGACACATTTCTTGCAGCCCAGCCTTAGACCACCGGGTCTGTGGTACAGTTCTTCCAGGCGAGGGGCACAGATCCTGAGCAAGAAGCTCTCCCTGACAGCAGAAGCAACCAGGGCATAGCAAATGTCTACAAGGTATATGGAAGTAGGCAGCAATCACCAGAGGCAGCAAGGGCAACAGCACTCTGGAGAGGACAAGAGACAAATGCTGTCAGGGTTTCAGGTAGAAACACAGGAACCTTTGGTGCAGAGATCTTCCAAGTCCAGCACTGCCCAGCTGCAGGTCTTCTCTATGAACTCACTGGCTCACCCTGATGAAATCAAGCTCTAAGGCAACACCAAAGCAGATGAAGTTTTGTTACATGCTCATTTCTCAAGATCCTACATTATCACGCTGGTTTTTGAGTGGGCAGCTGTCAATCTCTAGTGTGCAGTGAGATAATACCAGCCTTTTGACAGACAGAGTATACATTTAAGATCTAAAAAAAGCTATGAGAGTTTTATATAGACAGACTATGGAAAGGAAATGTGTAAAAGATGCATCCCTATCCAAGTGCTCTTAAAGAAAACGTAGGCAGCCAAACCTGTTCTCCCCCACTCTCATGTATTATACCACTCAAGACATATTATTTTAGGACTATTTCTGGTGCACTGACTAGAGAGTATATCCACAAGTCACAAATGCCACTATTCCACATGCAATCCAGATGTACAATTGCTTCCCTGCCCTCCTCCTTTTTTCTTTGCTCCTTTTCTACTTCCTATTTGTTTGACTAATGTATAAACTGTCTGGGCAGGGAGCTTCTTAGTCTTCAAAGCAGGTATGACGTTTTTATTAGCGTGTATAGGGTTGTAGAGACTCACAGCTACCATACAGATAATCCTACCACCTGACCACTGCTCACAGCTGGGTACCACAACAACCAGAGAGCAAAACAGTTCTGAGATGTGCTTGTTTAAGTTTAGTTTCAGTACCTCAGCCTGCAGGTGAAATGGAGCAAGCATCAGGACTTCCATCTATTAAAGGCAGTTGAGACAATGTGGAAAACACACAGTTCAACACAATCCTGCATCTGGCTCCCTAGGGCAGGAACAGCCAAGCCTTAGCCTCAGTGTGGCTGAAGGGGATTTGGGATGGCTCTACCAACAGTGAATTACACAGCTTTTAAAGTAGATTTGGCTCTCAAAACCCTGGAAAAAATAAGAGAATTCAAAAGAGGCACAACATCTGTAATCGTAGACAAACTCCTCACCTCCTCCTCCTGCAGAAGTATTGAGAAATATTTTAGTGGACACCTTCCAGAAGGACACATCCGTCTGCATCCCTTTGACATTAAGCACAATGCACCCCATGACACCTGTGACCTGCAGTCACAGATCAGCATCTCACTATCTCTGACCTTCAACAAATGCAAACTGCAATTTGTACTTTATACAGAATACACCATATCAAAACAGAAGTCATCATATTCCATCCATGCTCTCCACGGGGTGGAAAAGACATAATGACTCCATGAACCGTAAGATCCAGGTCGTGCACAGGTTGCTCGGCCGAGTGCAGTCCTCACTGAGTGTCTCTGAACAGACACATCAAGGTGGGAGAAGCTACAGGTGTCTACACTGCTGGACTCAAGACCACCACTGGAGATGTGAACAGTACATATTGCAGCATTGACAGGAGACAGAGTAAAGAGATGAAAAAGAGGGAGCCAACTTCATTAAAACCCTTCCCAGGCATGACAAAAGCAGTAACCGGGTGGTCAGAGTCTACAAAGACAAGGCCTGCTTCCCCTCATCCCAGCTGTGGCTCCTTCCCACAGACATCCTTCCCACTGTCCACATGTTTGCACCGAAGCTCCTTCTCTGCTGTTCCTGCCACGGGAAGACCAGCTCACCTGTCCTGGGCAGCACCACACAAGTCCCACTTTCCTGCTGACCCACGTCTTCTGGCTAGCTGCCCCCTCCAGCTCACTGAAACCTCCTCCAGCCCTGTCCCCTCACAGGTCACCTTGCTCCCTGTCACCACCTCCAAAAGACACCTGCACCTCCACCCGCAGGCCCCCGCGCACCTGCCAGCTCCAGCCTCCTGCCCTCACTACGGCCACCTTTCCCTTGGTGTCCAGTCAAACACCTTTCTCCTTCGTCCTGCAGCCACTCTGCCGCACAAAGCCCCTGCAAGCGGCACTGCCATCCATACCTGGATCCCTACACCACTTCTCCATCCCCACGGCACACAGGAACCCCCAAACGCAGGGCTCTGCATCTCCTCCAGCTTCACTCCAGTCACGGGGCTCCCCAAACCTTAGGCGGGCCCCCAAAAGCCTCTTCCCTCTGGCACCTCATGCACACCCGGCCAGCTCCGCCGGAGCCCCTGCCCCAAGGGCCGGCGCAGCCCCCCGCACTCACAGCCGCCGCTTTTCCCAGGGACGCAGCCCCCCGGTACGGCACGGCGCGACCCCAGAGCCCCNAGGGCCTGGAGCAGCAGCAGGGCCATGGCGGCGCGGAGCCTCCTCGCCATCCCCCCCACCCCCCGCTCCCGCCTCCCCGGCCCGACTGCGGCCCGGGACGGGAGCCCAGGGGCACCCCACGCCCGGACCCGCCCTCAGCACTCGGCTATTGGGCGGCCGGCGCGGCTTTCGGCTTGCCATTGATTCAGCGCGATGTCGCTTATGGCACCGGGAGGGGCGGGCTCTGCGCGCAGGGAGCTGCCATCCCGAGTGTGGCACAGCGAGGAGGGAGCCTGCGGGCGTGCTCGGGCCGCCATGTTGTGAGTGGCGGAACTGGCTGGAGAGGGGTGAGGGGGCTGTGCCCAGACACACAAACACCCACAGCCGCAATGGAACCCCGTGAGCACAGCTGGACACTGCGAAAAGGGGGTTCACAGGCATCCTCCTCCACAGCCACAGCCTCCCTGTGGTCGCCAGGCACTCACCCTCCATTCAGCTGGTCACTCCTGCTCAGCATGAGCCCTGCTCAGCCTCCTCCCCAATGCGCTCACATTGTCCCGAACCCCAACCTGGGGCACACTGGGAAGTGCGGTATGGAGAGAGTGCTGGGATGGCAGCAGCGGCATGGCACTGGACTCAGTGGGTAGCAATCTGTTGGTGCCAGCACCATTGGGAGATATAAGCAGCATGGAGAAGAGGATCTCCTGCTGCGGCTGTGTCCCAGCATGTCCCCACACAGTGATCCTGCACTCCCAGCCAGAGTAGGGCCATCAGCACTTGGCATTGATTCACAGCTCGGGAAAGAAAGCCCATATTCCTAGGGCAGCGGCAGAGGGTTTCCACACTGCTGCTCCCAGCGTGCCAGACAGCCTCCATGCTGGATTAGCATGATGAGATTCATCAGATGCTCAGATAACACGTTAAGAAAGGCCAGAAAAAAATAATTGATTTAACAACTTATCTCCTGCCCTGGCTTTTTTCTATCCGGATCAGCTCACCCGCCTGCTGCTAGTGTGGGCCAGCAGGCGTTCACCCATCACAGCTTCACCGTGCTCGCTCCTCTTCCTGTACCAGCCAGATCCCGGCCTCCACCGGCCCTTGGCCCTCCTGCTGGGACTGTCAGTGCATGAGGGAGCCCAGCAGCCTCCCCTGCCCCTGCTCAGGCTCTGCTGCAGACCAACGTGACATCTTTGGTGTGGTTACCATTTGAAGTGAGGTCGTAAACATGCTGGAACAGTGACAGTTCCGCCACACACAGTTATTGAAGGAGCTTTATTCCTGTTCCCAGCTAGCCCTGAAATTAGAGGCACAGCAGGGAGAAGGCATGAAGTTCATGGGAGCACAGGACAAGCCCAGATCAGGTGTGACTCATTGTTGGAGAGCAATTAACACTTGCTGCTCTTCTCAAGCAGGGATTCGTCTGGCTCTGACTCTTTGCAATGAGGTTTCCTTCCTGTTGCAATGGGAAATGGAGGCCAGGCTGGCCACAGCTTGGCAGCAGCTCCTCTGCTCCCCAGTGAGACCAAGGCAGGCTGTGGACTTACTCTGGTTTTGGGGAGGGCTGGCAGGCACTGGCTGCAGTGACCATGTCCAGAGTGATGTGAGCTGCTGAGATTACTTGAATCCTCGGGGGGAGATTCCAGCTACAACCTAGAAACCTAGAAACCCTGCTGAGCTGAACTGTCAGCTGGCATAAATCCATGTTGATCTGAAGAGGGAATCCACTGCTATAAGCTCAGGGAGGCGGGAGGGAATCTCTGTCTTGAGCAGGGCTTGCCAATTCTAAAGCCCAGAGCAAACCTCTTACTCTGTCCATAAGCAATAAACTGCACCATGTCCCACTCCCCAGGGCAGGGGAAGAGCTGATGCGAGATGGCAGTAGCACTTCAGGGGGTCTCTGTACTCCATTTCCCCTCTAGTACAGCTGGGGGCAGGAAAAAATGAGTGGCCAAACAGCTGAGGCTTTGCTGCCATGGTCCCAAGTTTGACTTTGTGTGGCTGCTGCCCGAGAATCACTGGCCACAGAGCTCCCTGCCCTGCCAACTGCCAAGGCAGGAAGGGTGAACAGCAAGAACAGGGAAAGGGCAGTTTTCGGATGCCACAGCACATCATTTTATAAACAGCACCATGCTCCCAAGCATGCCAGAGGCATGTTGGACCCATAAGACTGCTGCAGGTACTTTTCTGAAAGCCCAAAACAGCTGTTTTGGGTGTAGGACAAGAACAGCATGAGCTAATGAGCTTAAGAAAAGCAGAGGGCAGTCTCCTTGTGGCTCCTCTCCACTCCCAGCAGGAGTGACATCTGTTTCGTTTTGTGTGCTTTTCTATTACCTTAATTGTGCTTTAACAAGAGATCTAATGATGCCCAGGGAACAGATATACAAGTTTGAACATGTTTTCCTACTTTCTGCTCTGCTATTAATTATTTCAGAGCTCTTTTACAGCTTTCTAGCAGTAGCTACATGTGGTTGGAGACATCCTTTGCCTGTTGCAGCTTTGGCAGAAGCAAACCTGCTGTGGATGCAGCTTGGCACTTCAAGAAGTACCTTTTGGGTTTGGCTGCTCTCTCTGAAGGAGCAGAACTGGTGATGTGTCTCTACTCAGGCATGTGGCTGATGTGAGAATGCTGCTACCCTAGAGATCTGACACGTATCCCTGACTGGAGGGAGGAGCATGGATCATCCCCTGGGCCATGGGGCTCTCAGAGCAGCCACATCATATGGCTTTGTTAGAAACACACTTGTCCCACCAAGGGATGCTCATCAGCAAACAGAGAGCCTGGATGCAGCTGATTGAAAGCAGGGGCTTTAATCCAGGACTTGGGGTCCTTTCTCCCCCAAACTAGGCTGCAGCACAGTCAAGCTGCTCTCCTTTGGGGTGGGAGAGGCCTCATGGCAGACCCAAGACAGCGTCATGAAACTCTGCCTGGCCATGAAGATAAACAGCACCCATGGGTGTAGGAAGGGTCACCTAGTGTCATCCTCCCAGGTCCCAGAAGAGGATGAGTGTCACTGTGAGCACAGCACAATCACCTTTGTCACTTGCCATGGGACTTCGCAGCCCCAAGAACCTTGGGGAAGGCTGCCACTGAATGCCCAAGGGTTTCAGAGCTCATGCCATCCCTTACACTCTTCCTCCTTCTCCTGACCCCTTTGCTCACCCTCACTCTGATGCTTGGCTGGTCACAAAGCCCACACTTTTCCCTTCCAAGGCAAGCATGAGACCCAAACAGCGCAGCCCAGAGAAGCAGAAAAGGAGATCAGCCAGAAGCACAACCCACAGCTGCTTTTTAAAAATCACATTTATTTTTCAACCTTCCTCTGCTGTTTGCAGTGCTGCTATTCAGAGCCTGAGTGAATGCCTTGACAGTTTTGTGACAAGAACGAGAAGAGCTACTGGAGAATGTTCAGTGGAGGGCCACAAAGATGATGAGGAATTTGGAGCATCTCTTATGAGGAGAGACTGTGAGAGCCAGGCCTGTTCAGACTGGAGAAGACTGAGAGAGATCTCATCAATGCATATAAATGTCTCAAAGGCAAGTGCCAAGGGCATGGTGCCAGGCTCTTTTCAGTGGTGCCCAGCGACAGGATGAGGAGCAATGGCCATAAACTAAACCACAAGATGTTCCATTTCAACATGAGGAAGAAATTCTTTACATTGAGGGTGGCAAAGGACTGGAACAGGCTGCCCAGGCAGGTTGTGGAGTCTCCCTCTCTGGAAATACTCAAAACTCACCTGGATACATTCCTGTGTAACCTGCTCTAGTGACCCTGCCTCAGCAGGAGGGCTGGAATAAAGGTCCTTCCAACCCTAACAATTCTGTGATTTCTGTGTCTTCTTCCCCATGTCAAAGGGGGCACAATTGTCTCCTAAAGCTGCAGTTTCATGGTTCTATTGTGGAGACCAGAGATGTAGGACAAGGGTGACAGTGCTCAGAGGAATGAAAAAATTAGAGTTAAAAACAATTAGCTATTTCTTTCCTGGCTTGTGGCAAACACAGAGTGAACAGAACCTGAACCTGAGAGCAAGGAATGCATAGTCCAAGCATTGATCTCTGGACTTTGGGGTGGTCACTCTCATAGTGCAGAGAGAACAGGTCCCTTCACACCTGCCAAGACATGATCCATCTCTTGGGAAGAGGCTGCTGTGGTGGTTTAAGGCAGGAATGTGGTTTGGTTGCTGGTACAATGGCAGGATATCTGCTTTTGGAGGTAGAACTGTGCTCTGAACCCCAAGGGAGAGAGCCTCATGCCTCATGGGGCCAAACCCAGCGAGGCCCAGACAGGCTGGGCCAAAGGAAGGCACAGGAAGCGCAGGCATCCCTCAGGGCAAGAGGGACATGGGAAGGCTGAGACATGGCCAGCAGCAGATGGGCATGGGTCAGGACAAGCCAAAGTGCTGCAAGCTGCACACACAGAGTCAGATCCTGATTGTACAGTGGAAGAAGGCTGCAGAGAAGGTGCTGGGTGAGGGTGCAGATCTGGGCTGGACTGTGCCTCTGACCCTGCTCAGGGGACGTGGGAATGGCAGTGGCAGGAGGCCAGAGGGTGTGATGGCTCCTGAGGTAGTCTCCATTCACAGTCCTTTGTTGAAATAGACACATGGCACTTTGTCCCCGTGCTTGGCCATGATACTGTCACGCAGCTCCACCTCAAGGTCAGCCAGTGCAAGGGAGCTGTGGAGAGGGGGATACACACTGAGAACCATGATCCTCCTCCCCAACCACCAGTCAAGCCACCCTCCCTTCCCATTGCCATTTGAGGCCTCTGCAGTTCCTGGGATCTTGCAGGCTCATGGCAAGACCCACCACCCTTCCCTCCCAGTGCTGGAAGGCAGAGAGCTGCCCATGCAGCTGGGTGTCCTGCTGCTCCCAGCACAGAGCTCACAGAGCAGGGGAGGCTCATGCTCTCCTGCTGCCCCAGGCACCAGTGTGTGCAGGTAGGCACTGCCTTGGGTTGAAGGGTGGGTGCCTATCATGCTTCTCCTCGGATGGGCAGAGAAGAAATAAGGAAGGAGGAAGGTTCCCGAGACCCCATGCAGGAGGGGGAAGCAGTGGAACAGGTACCATCGCTGGGGGAAGAGGGCACAGGCTGCTGGCACCATGAACAGGAGGCTGTGGAACAGAGAAGAACAGAGCATTAGTCTTGGGGATCCCAGCCTGTTTGCCCTCCAGCCATAGGGATTTCAGCCCAAGAAGTGCTGCTCACACCCCACGACTCCAAATAACTGGGGAAAGCCCAAGCTGAAAGGTAAGCAGCTTTGCAATTTCTTCTGGAAAAGAAGTATTTTTCCAAGCATCTCTTTGGTGCCATACTCCAGGCACTCACAGGTGATTGAGCAGTGAGATACTTACAAGCCCCCGCAGAGCAGCACCTGCAGAGGCCCGTGGAGAACCCGGATCCGCTGCAAGACAAGAACCAGGACTGGGTCCCTGGCCTCACCACAAGACCCACCCATAGGGTGGGCAGACTTGTCCCCTCAACAGGGCTGAATGCCCAACACCTCTGTGTGCACCAAACCCTGCCACCCTCCCATAGCCTCCCCATGTCACTTGAGAGGCCACTGGTGTATCAATGACTGAAGTAGGGAGCAAAGCAAGCCTGGCTCTGCAAATCCCCATTTGAGCCCCAGGATATCAGCAGCAGAGAAGCAGGGCTGGAGCACCACAGAACCCACTGTCAGGAGAAACATGCACTCACCTGCATGAAGGTGAATTTCTCCAGCCGCTCCATGATGATGGGCAAAATAACTAGGCACAGAGAGCAAAGGTCAGCCCAGATCCCAGAGCAGCAATCCTGCTAGCCAGCCTGCAGGGCTGTCCCAGCAGGACCATCCACCTGGAAGCCATGGCAGCAACTAGTTATGCTGGGGCTACTGAGTGTTTGCTGACAGCAAGGACCTGACACAAGACCCCCATGCATCCACCACTCAGGCAGCATGGTCTGTGCTCCTCATGCTCCTGTCCTTCCTTCTGGGCTTGCAGCATGTCAAGGGCCTCAGGAGCAGAGGGGCTGGGGGCTGCAGGGTGAGGGGCTAGGGCCAGAGTGCACGAGATGCATCCTGGGCTGTGGTTTGGCATGGAGGGGGCCGGGGGCTTGGGGACCTCTGATGGGAACGGCTGGATGAGGAGAGTAAATGCCATCTGGGATGCAGGGCCACCCTCCTTCTTTTTCATGAAGGAAACTGAAGCAGGGGAGGACAAGGTGGTAGGTCCTGGAGAGTCCCCAGTTCAGCTGCACACCCTCCTGCCCCGCACTCACTCATGCCCGGTGCTGCCATGGTGATCCTGGAGAGCACAACCTGCGCGATGCCCTTCACTGCTGCCCTCTGCAAGCAAGATCAGCAGGTGAGCCCCGGCAGCGCCGTGCCCCAACCCGCATCCCCGGCCCCAGACTCACCCTGGAGCGGCCCAGCTCGTTGTTGTTCTCATCTGTCACTGTGATCCCGTTGATGATCTCCCTGAAGGGGACAGGCAGCCGTGAGTGGAGGACAGGATGGCCGGGAAAGCATGAGGACACAGCAACGGGGTGAGGGGGTGCCAGGGGTGTCCTCTGTACTCAGCAGCCCCGGGTGTCCCCAGGGCACGAGGCTCCAGCACCCCGAGGCACCACGGTCCCCAGCCCAGCCGATGCTGCCATCTTCAGGGCACAGCTGCGAGCAGGATCTGGCCGTGCGAGGGACAGACACTGCCGGGATACACAGCTGAGCCAGGGCACAGTCCCTCACACAGTACCCGAGCTCCTTGTGCCGTGACTTGTGGGGAACCCCAGGCAACAGACACAGGTCACCACAAGGACCCCAACTGGGGTGTCCCAGCATCAGGATATCATGGACTGGCATCTCCCAAAGGAGATCTTTGGGTTTGAGGGATCTTCCAGCACAGATTTCAGAGCAGCTAACCTCAGCCAAAAATCCTCCTCCTGCTCTAGGTGGAGGCTGAGCCATCCCACCCAGCACCCTCCACCACAGACACAGCACTGCAAAGGCACAGACCCCAGTTCACCTCTCTCCAGCTCCCAGGATGGGAATCTGAGGGAGGGAAGCCAGGCAGCCCAGGAGCCTGGGTGCCACCAGCTTGCCTTTGGAGGGAGCTGGGTCCCTCAAGTGCCCCAGCCACATGTGACACTTACTGTTGCCGCATCATGGGGATATTGACACAGTTGGCAGCAGCCACAGCTGCAAAGGGGACCCAGCGGGCCAGCAAGGGGGGGGCTCGCTGTGGGAAACAGGTCGGCATCAGCACGGGAGAGCAGGATGTGCCCAGTGCCCCACCTGGCCCTGGGCTGGCATACCTTGGTGTAGAGGTTGAGTCCCACTGCGGTGGCCAGGGCTGCACTGGTGGCCGTGACATAAGCCACCCCGATTTGCCTGAACAGCGATTTCAAAGAAGGGAGACAACAGAATCACCAACTTTGACTCAGCCCTGTTCCTTCTGTGCCCAAGACACGGCATAGGGGGCTCTTTACAGGGCATCCAGGGGTGCATCAAATGGACACACTCCATCCTGAGGGGCCCGCTCACCTCACAGAGATGGGGGAGGCAGCATTGCGGTTGGTGTAGTTGACAAAGGCATTGAAGGACTGGTTCACCCACTGCCAGAAAACCACAGCAGGCACTGTCCTGTGGAGGGAAGGGATGGGAGAGCACCCGAGGGCTGGCAGGGACACCTGGCCTGTGCCCATGGCCAGGCTTGGCATGGAGACAGCCAAGATGCCTGCAATCCACTCATCATAGTGTCTGCAAAGGGAAACTGAGGAACTGCGGCAAAGTGACAAGGCAGTTGCAGAGCTGGGAAATGATCCCAGGAGTTCTGGTTGCCCTGGGGAGCATAGGAAGGAGGGGCCCAGTCCTGCAAGGCACTTGGGCAGGGGTGGGACACAGAGCTCTCAGCAGGGTGGCAGCCATCCTCTGCTGGGCTGAGATAAGCCTTTGTCAAAGCAAGCAGCAAGGAGGAGACACATGGGGACAAAAGTGGCTCTGGGGAATGAGGGTGCCTGGGTTTCTACTGGTGTCTCAGAGACACTGACTGGGGCAGGAAGGGACACAGGGAGCACACTTTGGAATGCAGGGGGGTGGAGAAGGGAAATGCAGGGAGCTGTCAGCAGGGGCTGGGGATGCTGAAGCAGCCTGGGAAGGGGCCCATTTGGTCCTTAGTTCCAAAGACTGTTATGGGCCACAGAGCAAGAGCAGCAGCCAAGCAGGATTTGGTTGCATTAATAATTAGGTTATGGGAAGAGCTCAGCTGAGTTCAGGGTGAGGTGAGACCATCCCCAACCATGCCATGGGCCAGAGGAATCTGTGATGCTTCTACCACAGGCTGGGTGCTGGAAACAGAGCCCAGAGACATTGGGCTTGACCACGGGACACAGACAAGCACAGAAGCCATGGACACGCCTTGGGCAGCACCCAGCTCCAGAGGAGGCAGGCTGGCCATGCTCTGGCCATCAGGGACCTGATGAGGGGAGGGGCTGGGGTCTGTCAGGGCTGTGTCCCCAACCTGGTGTACCCAGGAGCTCACCGATAGAACTGGAGCATGCAGCCAGTGATGGCCATGCCCCCCGGCACCTGGAAGGACATCCTCCCAATGAGGTTCATCTTCTCACCGCTGTCAGGGTGGAAGGCTGAGTCGTACAGCTTCTTGGCATAGAGCAGCTGCTCCTGGCTGCTTCCTGGTGGCACCAGCCCAGCCCTGCAAACCCAAAGCCCATCAGGGGAAGCTGCACAGACCCGCCAGCACCCAGCACTGCCGAGGCACAGAGCTCCGGGCACCACGTGAAAGGCAGAGACATGCATCTCCTGAGAAGGATGCATGTCACAGCTTGAGGCTCCTGGGAGAAGCCTGGGAAACCCCCCCAGAAGTACCTCCAACAGCTGTTAGATCACAGCATACCTGCTCGAGAAGGACTGCCTCCATCCCCCTGCAACACTGCACACAGTTGGGATGGCCATTAACACAGGGACAGCACCTGCTCCATCTGTACCCCTGCCCCTCACCTGCAGCCCTCCACCAGGGCCTTGGCCTGGTCCAGCTCCTCCTCCGGCACCAGCACTGTCCGAGGGTCGGTGATGTTGAGGAAGTGCTTCAGGCGCCCTGCAAAGGTGCTCTGGTCCCAGCGTGGGGAGTCGATGTTGAAGCTAAGGGAAACTGTGGCCATCTTGGTGCAGGTCTGGGCAGGGGAAAAGGCTGCTCAGTAGGATCCTGCCCTGCTTGCTCATTGACTGCACGCCTGCCATGGCCACAGGAACAGTCAGCTGGGTGAGAGCCATGGCAGGTTTATGTTTAACAGGACAACTGGACTTTCAGCAACCCTGAACCCAGGAGGCCCCTGCATTCCTGCTGTCAGCAGAACATTGCAGTCACTGCTCCTTCACACATCACCCTGCTTGCCTGCGGTTGCCCCACCAACCCTGCACCCCACAGCACCTCGCACCCCCTCCTTGGGGTGGTATGGTGCTGCACAGCACTGCAGGGCCCAGCTCAACCCTCCACAAGGCTGCCCTGCAGGCACTTCTACAGGGCCACTACTCTGGAGCCCCTGTGTGTGCAGAGCACAGCACCCCCACACTGTGCTGTGCCCCCCACGCCACCATCCTGCACATCCCTCCAATGCTGCTCTGCACTGCCATGGCACTGCCCTGCGTGCTCCCCGGGGTGCTGCACCACATGCCCGCTGTGTACAGCACAGAATGACAGAATGAATTAGGCAGGAAAATACTTCTGAGGTCATCTGAGCCCAACCTGTGACCAAACATCACCATGTCAACAACAGCATGGCACCAAGTGCCATGTTCAGTCTTTCCTTAAACACCTCCAGGGACGGAGACTCCAACACCTCCCTCGGCAGTCCTTTCCAGTATCTCATCACCCTTCTGTAAAGAAATTCTTACTAGTGTCCAGCCTGAACCTCCCCTGGCACAGCTTCAGACTATATCCTCTCGTCCTGTCGCTGGTTGCCTGGGAGAAGGGGCCCACTCCCACCTAGCTACAACCTCATTTCAAAGGTAGTTGTTGACAGCGATACGGTCTCCCTGAGCCTTTTCTCCAGGTTAAACGCTCCCAGCTCCCTCAGCCACTCCTCGTAAGACTCGAGCTCCGGACCCTTCACCCATTTCCTTGCCCTTCTCTGCAAGGCACAGCACAGCTCGGCACACCCCAGGCTCGACCCGGCATGGCACAGCCCCGGCACAGTTCCAGCGCGGCTCGGGCACGGCTTATGTCGGCACGGCTTATGTCGGCCCGGCTCGGCTCGGCTCGGCTCGGCTCGGCCCGGCTCGGCTCGGCCCGGCCTGGCACACCCTGCCCCAGCCCCGCCGCGTCCCCACGTGTCCCCACCTGCGCTC
>WBNO01028459.1:276105-309248 GCA_013400575.1 Peucedramus taeniatus | reverse complement strand
GGACCGGCGCGGCCGGGGGCGCCTGAGGCCGCGGATGATCCCCCGCGGAGCGTGGGGTGATGGGGGCCGGAGGGTCTGTCGGGCCCAGCCGGGCTTGTGGCAGGCGCGGGCAGGCCTTGGGCCATGAGGGGGGGTGCCGAGGCGATGGAACCAGGGGGCCCGAGCCAGGCTCTGCTTGGTGCTGTCGGGCAGTAGGATAGGAGGCAACGGGCAGAAACTGATGCACAGGAAATTCCACCTGAAGACAAGAAAGAACTTTGCTGTGCGGGTGACCACACACCGGAGCAGATTGCGCAGGGAGTTTGTGGGGTCTCCCCCCCTGGAGATATTCCAGAACCATCTGCACCAGGCATCTGGATCCTGTGCCATGTGCTCAAGGATGGCCCTGCCTGAGCGGGAGGTTGGAGCAGATGACTGACGGTGGTCCCTTGCACCCATCCTGTGACTGTGTGACGCCCACCCAGGAAGTCTGGCCAGCCTGGGGTCTGAGTGCCCACCTGGGGTGTCCTGTCAGGCATGGGGGCCTGGGGCTGTGCACGTTCAGGCACCCCTACAGAGGGATGAAGACTGTGCAAGTTTGGGGCCTCCAGCCATGGAAGACCCTGGCTGGGGTTGGGGCCCTGGCAGCACACAGATGTTATGGGGGACACAGAAAGGGGGGTTGAGTCCCAAAAAAGGTAACAGAACTGGTGAAGGGCCTGGAGCACAAGTCTTGCGAGGAGTGGCTGAAGGAGCTGGGATTGTGTAGTCTGAAGAGGAGGAAACTCAGGGGTGACCTTATCACTTTTCAGCTACCTGAAAGGAGGTTGTAGGCAGGTGAGGATCAGCCTCTTTTCCCAGGCAGAAGTGACCCAAGTGACAGGACGGGAGGAAATAGCCTCAGGCTGTGCTAGGGGAGGCTCGGACTGGACATCAGGAAGAATTTCTTCACAGAAAGGGTGATTAGACATTGTAAAGGACTGGCCAGGGAGGTGGTGTAGTCACCATCCTTGGAGGTGTTTAGGGGAAGATGCCATGCTCTAGTTGACATATAAGTGTTCAGTCATAGATTGGACTTGGTGATCTCAGAAGTCTTTTCCAATCTGATTGATTTTGTGATTCTGTGAATCAGATCTAGAGAGAGTCTGGGAGGCTCAAGGATAGTATGGGGGGGTCTTTGTTGGGATGGAATCAATGTACCTGCAGTTGATTCAATCACGGTGTGGAAGGTGTGATGGAGGGGTGGGTGCTTGGGAGGGCTGGGGACCAGGATGGCAGTGGCCTGAGGAGGGAAGGAGCAATGGAAGAGCCTGGCAAGGATGGAAGGCCGTGCTCAGAGATTGCCTGTGAAGAGTCTGGAAGCAGCTGTGACTCTAAAGGGGCATTGGACAACCCAGACAAAGTGGAAGGAGGCCACCCTGGGACTTGAATCCTGGCTATAGAAATTGAGGGAGCTAGAAGAGAGCTTGCTGAGGTGGAAGGGCTGGTTTTTAATACACAGGCTGAGAAGGGGAGTTTAAACATGGCAGAGAGAGACTGGATGAAGGGTTTAAGTGTTCAGAGATGTCCAGGACTAAGTGCTCAGGGGCTGAAAGAAAACTGCCAGCTGGGTGGGATGGAGAGTCTGGTGAGTCAGTGGGAAAACCCCGGCAATGTTTGGCTGGCTAGGATAGTGTGCTGGGATGTTGTGTGCTCTGGGGTTTTCTGCCATGGGCTGGCAAGATGAAGGACAGTCTGGGTTCAAAAGAAGAAATAAGAATAAACTGTGGGAAAGACTGGAAATGGAGTTCTGATGTTGATGAGAGAAAGAAAGATAGTAGCATGGATTGTAGCATGGATTGGTAGTAGCATGGATTGAAGGCAAAAACTGCGTGTCTTGGGTGGAGGGCAATGCTGGGAGACAGGTGAGGTGGTGAGGGTGTAGAGCAGTGTAAACTGAGGTTGGAGGAAGGTTGGATGATGGACCAGGGTCATCCAGGTGTTGGAAACAATTTGAGTTTAGATGCCAGAGTAGTTGGGGTGGGACAAGTGGGATGCTGGCAAAGTGCAGTGAGGACTGGAAGGAGGGGTTGGAACTATGGGTGAGGGGTGGTGAGAGAGAGCTGCCGTGGATGTGGAGCCACTCATGAGGATGCTGCATAAAGAGAGAGCACAAGCAGAAGGCAATGGCAATGGCAATGGGGAAGGAGCTTTCCCAAGGGCACAGCCTTATTTTGTCCAGGAGCCCTCTGGACATAAGTTGGATTCATGCAAGTAGATGGATTCATGCATGAGAGGAGGTGTAAGCAAGAGCGCCAAAGGCAGCTTCTCAACTTCACTGGGTTAATTCTGGCTGCATCCCTACCTGCTGGGTCACAGAGAAGGAGATTGAGATAAAGCCTGTGGGATCTGCTCTATTTTAGATGAGTTGGTGGTGGGGCATGTCACACCAGGCACCAAAACCATCACAGGATGGACATCTGCTGTAAAGATGAGGGCAGCTGCCTCCAGCAGTGCAGTGCTTTGTGGGACACATTTGGCTTGCAGCTGCCAGATCTGCTCTTCTGCCTTATGATGTCCTGATAAGCTGGTGTAGTCTGGGATCTGGCTGCTCTTATCCCGGCGCTTTGTGTGCGGAGAGGGTGCCTGGGTGTTCGCCAGTGTTGGTGTTATTTGATACAACATTTTACTTCCTATTTTCCATTTCTTGGAGTTGTTTTTTGAATTATAGCCTCTTAGGCAGGGTGGGTGGCACTTTGGGTGCCTGGTGGGCTGGGGTGGACTGGACAGAGGCCTGGACAGCAATGCACTATCTCTCTAGATTCTCAAATTTCACTAAAACAGAATAGTCATTTGTGGTAGAAACTATGAAACGGCAACAAATACATCCAAAGCAGCTATGGCAGCCTGGGGGTGTGGGTCAGCAGTCAGAAATCATCCCGACAGCTTGATGTAACAATTTACTGCTTGTCATCTGAGCCATGGTAGCTGCCTGTGAGCACGTTCCTGCCATGTCCTGATTGCACTGGGAAACGCTTAAACTCCCCTCAACGACTGCTTGCTCCAACTCCAGTGATAAGAGGGTTAATGCTGAGCTTTAAATTATTTCAGTGTTCATCCAAATGAGTAAATACAGAGGGGCAGTGTCTTCTTCTGCAGAGCATACTAGGATTTCTCACAGCTGTGGGGCAGGGGTGGTGGAAGGTCATAGTTGGAGCATGGAGGGAAGGATGAGCCATAAAACTGCAAAGCATGAGAGATGTGCAGTGCTGAAAGTCTTTGGCACCGTTAAGCAGCATCTGCAGTGGGAGCATGGCAAGGGCGAAGGGAGGCTGCTACATGAAGGGATATGCTGCTTTCCAAAGTTTAGGAAATGCTGCTTAAAGCAGAGCTTGTGGCTTCCTTGTCACGATAATGCTTCCTATTGTCACTGTAGTATCAATCTTTACCAAGAGACGTGGTATGTTATTGATAGATGCTGGGGCCAGAGGATGGCCACTGTTTTTCTAAAACCATTGATTGAAGATGACATCATTGTGTCAAAACCAGATTTGTTAAAGCATGGCCCTGTTTTATAGTTAAGGAAACTGAGTCACAGAGTGCCTAGCTGATATAAGGCATATCTGGTGAAGAGGATAAAATACCAGCATAGCGAAATGCATAGTCAGGCATCTTTTTCCTGTTCTTGAGCTCATGTTTCTAGGAAAGCCAGCATCTATGTCTTGCCTGCTCTAGGCGTACCTCATACTTAGACATTCTTTATTTTGTCCTTTGTTCCTTGGCAGTAAGGCTCTATTTAAAACAGCCCCATTAAAAATGCTTTCAAGGATTATAAGTGTCTCACTACTTCAGTTTTCAGAACAGTTCAATGCCGTGTTTTTTGGTGTATTTTACTGATGGCTGAGAGGTTGATATGAGAAATCACCTGCAGATAGGAGAGTATACTGGTCACTGGCCAAGACTTTGAAGTTCTGAAACCAGACAGAGACTGCTGACATTGTCTAGTGCTGGGCATTGGCTCTTCTCTGCACAGGGCAAAATACTTCTTTCAAATCTGCTGAAACCAGAGGAGTTTGATTTTAATTATGAAAAGAGGATTCATGCTGGTATTGGTTTATGCATCAAACTGGAAAGTGCTGTGTGACCTCTTGACAGAAAACTACATTAGTAGGTTTGAGCTGGAAAAACTCTGTAGGTGACTTGACTCCATTAAATTTTGGATTTCAATGCAGGAAAGAAAGTCTGCATTGAATGACACCATATGGTGGAGACATGCAGTAAGCAAATGATTTTTTTGGGAGTTTTGCCAGAGTAAGAAGTATTGAATAAACTGTGCTCAATAGATTAATTTACTTCGGTTGTATTTTGAAAAAGACTGGATGATTTTATGACCATTAGTGACATTTGCAGTGCTGCAGCCGAAGATAAAGGTAATCAGACGTCATTCTTCAGGGCACCAGCTAATCAGTGCAGTTGTCAGGAAGGACTCCCCTCCTCCAGCTCTGTGTGTGCAGGATTGCACCCTGGATGACAAATGTAGCCTCATATATCCACTGTGCAAGGCAAGATATTTGGCTCAGCTAAGCCACTCGTCCTTCCCTGTGTCAGCTCCTCCTGTGTGACTTTCTGAAATCAGCACGTGTACCCTCTATCTTTAACTTACTCTTTAAAAATGGTGAACTGCTACAATATTGCTAATAGAAAGTAAATAAATCTTTAACTTACTTTTTAAAAATGAACTGCTACCATATTGCTAATAGAAAGTAAATAAATTGGTGCTCAGAGCTGTGCTAGGTGCTGTGCTGGCAGAGCACCGAGGTGCTCCCATGCCATGGAAATATGGTCTGTCTGGGGTGAGAGATAACCAACTGATACGAATAAGTAGACTCCAAGACAGGTTTGAACTTGACACTTTAAGTTTGCTGCCTAAACCTCATCAAGGATTGTAGGTGTGGCAGAGAAGGAATTAGCAGAAGAATCATGGGCTGGTTTTATGGATATTTTGTGAAGTTTCTCCCACGGTCGTAGGAAAGTCACAGAAGTTTGAGAATAGAGCTCAGCAGTGCTGGGGAGCTGTGGGGAGACAGGAGTTGTCATCTCAATGGCAAATGCGCTTGGCTGAGATGAGTCTTGAGGATAAAGTGATTTGTGGTTGCAGTAGTGGAGAAGAGGGCATCTCTGCAGGAGTGTAGAGATGGGGAAGATGTGGTCGTAATGGCAGGCTGAGCTGCTGAGCTTTGTGGCTCTATTGCATCTTGGTGAAGTGAATTGATTCTACCTAAATGTCCACATCTAGTAGAAAAGCAATTGGTGGTGACTGAGGGTGGCTTTATTTTAAATTCATTATCTGAGCCTTGTGGCTAATAAAGTTAAACAGAATACATTTACTTCTCTTTCCTAATAAGAATCAACTGTGCTTTGCAGCAGCTTGCGGGCCACGCTTTTTATCCGTGCCTGGTGTATCCAGCCCTCAGTACAAGGGAGAATTGTTCTTTCCATTATGGCTCTATATTGCCAATCTGATACAATATTTAAACAGATTATCTCAATGCTCTGTTTGTCCCAAAAAAATTTTTGCTTTGGCCTGTAAAGTGAATCTTCCTTTCAGTGGCTTCTGTGGTACAGGATGTAGTTACATGCATCAACTAGTTCAAGAGACCCACGAACATCATGGATTTAAAGCTGAATAAACCCACAAAACCCTTAGCTAGGACTATAAATGTCACTGTATTTTTATATATGTAGGATTTTTTTTTGAGAGAGAGAGAATAGGATTACTGCATGCAGCTATAATTGAAAGTCCTTTGATAATTCGGTGGGTATTTTAAACCTAGCAATGATATACTTTCATAAAACCACACATCCCTGTTTTCTGAAGGATGCTAATAAGATGGTTAGCTTTGCTTTCATGCTCAATGTGTTTATGAGTGCTTTTACCCATTTAGTTGCATCTTCGAATTTAATGCCCCACTCTGATTTCATAGTAATTGTCAGGAGTCTCTTTTTCTTTATTGTATGTCCCCGCTCACTGTCTGGAAAATACAATCTCCTCATTGCTGACCCCATCAGTCTGTCTCCTCACGGTGCTTGTAAAGAAAACCCTCTTCACCAAGGACAAAAATGTTTTTAAACAAGCCAATCTGATATAAGACATAGTTTGCTTAACCCAGAGGTGATCAAGAAGCGGTTGCTGGCTGTGCCCAGCCTTGAGTCTGGCTGCCCTTCTCCAAAGGCTGCACACGCTGCCATGCTGTGCTGTTCATTATCTGAGCAGCATCTGCAGTTCCCTTCTCTGTTACAGATGCCGCAGTCTGCTTAGTTTTGTGCAGCTGACACGCTGCCCTTACACTCCTGTGAGGTGTCTCTGCAGCTCCTCAGCCAGCTCACATCTACCCTGGCCTGCTCAAAACTTGTCCTGCTTCTCACCCTGGGCACTCCATTGAGCAAGTGCCACTGGCCTGGCTGCTATGCAGGCATCCTGGGAATTCTCCCTTCTCACTACTGGCTAAGTCCCAGCATGAGACATTTCTTACCTGCCCTGCTTCAAACAATCTGCTCCTCCTCTGTTGCTTCTGTGCATCCTCTTTGCACCAGATCTTCCCATTTCATGGCTTTCTACCTGACATCTGCCATAAATAACAAGGCATTGCTTTCTGACTCTCCTCAGCCCGTTAGTTTCAGCATTGTGTTTGCCAGCAGAGGAGTGCTTGTCCATCAGTGTGGGGGCGACAGGGGCTGATTGTCCCACATTGTGGTGGCATGCAGCAGGGAACTCTGCTGAGTTATTTTTTCCAGTCTACTAAGCTGTCAGGAAATGCCTTCTGTCTTTCTAGCCAGTGTGCTTACAAGACCATTTAAAAAAATTAAAAAGAAAAAAATGAGAAATGCATCTGGACATGGCTTTCCTTAGTTTTAAATCTTTATTAACTACAGGGAGAATGCTGGATTCATGTTTTAAATACTGCTTACAAAACAGTAACAGTCACAGGAACCAATACTATTATTTGGCTCTTGATTTAAGTTGTATATACAGACCATATAACCTAAGCTGGCAGCTACTGAAATAAAGTCCACTTCTCTATGTTGGCTTGCTTGTCTTCCAGCCTTTTAAATCAGCTTACTTTATACCTTAGAGAATACTTTTATTTCTATATATATCTTCTCTTCTATTGGCTACCCCCGATAATCCTGTGATCAGCCATGCAGCAGTGTCACTTGAGTAGAATATGGAACGATGCTGATCGTTTTCTCATAGGCTGTCATGCTAGCCCAGAAATAGCATCCATCTACAATGGGAGAAGCTCTATTAACATTTACAACTGTTCCTCTTCCCGACCCTTGAGAATTGCTCCGTGGTAGATAAGCAATACTTTGTAATACATTTCTTTGCGCTCAGTATTTTGGAGTTGAATTCTGAAATATAAAGGCACCTAATCCTGATCTGCTCTGGGATACACTGCTCTGCTCTTAGCAAGTGGAGCTGTGAATAGGATTAGCATTTCAACAGCTTCTTTTTTTAACTGTGAGCAATAAACTAAAATAATAGGGCCTGATTCAGAGCTCTCCAAAGTCGGCAGTAGTGCTTTGGCTGATGTACATTGGCTTTGGGTCAGGCCCATAAGAATGGGTATTTCAGTGTTTCCCTAGAAAGAAAGGGGAATGTGTGAATTTTAGAGTTCCTGCTCCTGTGGAGTCTGTCCACACTGAGCTGAAATCCACAGATTTACAAGCCAACAAACACAACTGTAAATTTGACGGCAGGTGAAAAGAAAATGTGTTGCTAGTCATGCAGTTAAAACTTGTGCTTTTAATGATGTCAAGGGCACTTAGGACATGCATATAAACAAGTAACCATTAGAGGTATTTTTGCTGCTGTTCCTTCTCTCTATCCTCAGACCTGTGGAAGTGCAGACCATCACTGGAGCAGAACATGGGCTGGGCACTGTGGCCAGGGAGATGAGCTGTTGGGCTGGCAGGGCTTGCAGTGACTGGCTGCACTGAACACAGCCCTTCAAATTCATTAGCCATGGGCTCATGGGTGAGAGCCAGCTGTGAGCATCTGGCCCTCAGGGCCCAGCACGTGGTGTTACAGGCCTGTACACTTCAACTAAAAGCTGTTTGGGGATTTACTGTGCCTGTGCCGGTGCCTGTACTGAGCAGAGCCCATTTCTAATTCACAGCTCTTGAGCAGGGCCTGGATTCCCAGTTTTTTACCTGCCTATCACCAATGAAATAGGTGGTACCTTGAGCCTGCATATTGGGCAGTAAGACTGCAGTTTTGCTCTTGCTTGCACAAGCTCTGAATTTCTGAACCTCAGCTTTCCACAGTGCTTTTTAAAAGGATAGCAACAGTGGCAATCCTGCAGCTTTCTACAGATACCTTTCGAACCCAGTTTTACTAAGTTCCTTCTCTCCTCCCTGTTTCTTACACATCACACGTGTATTTTGAGCTGTGGCTGGTAATTTAACAGAAACCCATTAAATTACTCTGAAATCGAAAATGCTTACGGGGTGGATCAGATGTCACATGCATTTGAATCTCTGAGCGTTACTAAAAGCTTTAGCATCACGACCTGTAGTGCCGAGTCCTTTCCAAAGCACTCCCACCTGGGAGCAGAGAGGTGAGCAGTCGGAAGCAGCATTTGCAGAACGCCTGAGGTTGGGAGTGGGCAGAAGGGCACTGCTGGAGACGGGGGATGCGTTGCAGCAGTGACAGTTGTACTGCAACGTGCAGCTCTTTATCCTGAGGACAAGTTTCTGATTGCCGCGATCTGGAGGGGATCGGGAGCAACCTTCAAGGCTCAAATAGTCCTTGGCTCTCAGCAGGAATATTTAGAGGGTTTAGTTCCTCATAGCAACAAAGCACTTCAAGACATTTAACTGATTACACCCTTGCAGGTCGACAAGAAGCATTTTCTCCATTTTGCTATTGAGAGAACAAAAGGGCTTGAGATATGGGCCCCATGGGCTCAAGTTTCTGCTGATATTTTAACTTTCTTCCTGGCTTTTGGTTTTAGTCAGCTTCAACAAGGTAATTGTCTGGGAGAGACAGAACAGGAATGCTGAGGGCTTCAGAAGGGGCTGTAGGTGTATTTCTTTCCTGGATTTTCTCAGGCGAATTAGTAGCAAGAGCACCTGTGTCCACAGGCAGGGTCTCAGTGTGGTGTGTGCTTCTTGGGCTCTGAGGAGGAGTCCCTGACATGCAGGGGCTGCAGAGTAGTGTGGCAGCATGCCAAAGACACTGAGGCATTCCTGGTGTCACAGCCTGCTCTTGTGCCCTTGGCTGCAACTGTTCCTCTCCTGCAGGGTGGGCTGGGCAGTGAGAGGCAGGTGGAAGTGGGGTGATTTGCATCTCTTGGTTACGTGCCAGGATCCAGACTATTTTTCCAGCCGTTTTAGAGAGGTGCTGGTCTGTGACTGATGGCACTGACAAAAGCTTGGATGTGCTGCTGTAAGGTGCATGTTTGTAAATGAGCTGACCTGCATATTCTGTTTCCTAATCCTGAGTGATACTGTCAGCTCAGAGAGCTGAGCCTGGGTAATGACTGGAATCCACTGTGCTTTTCTTAGTGAGGATGTGTGGTAATCTGAGGTAGTTGTTAAGTTCTACATCCTGAGAATCAGAACTGCACGTGCCCCATGGGTTCAGCATCTTTTAGACAGATAAACGGGGTTTGAGATGACCAGGGTAGTTACTATGAGAAGAACCAATATCATGTACATAGTAACCTGCAGTTACCTAGGAGGCAGATCAAATTAATGGGGTTTTCCCTCTGATAAAGGTAATGAAGAGCTTGCAGGGATGTGGTCTGCAAGCTTCTGTACAGGGTATGCATAGGCACTGTCTCCCTGGCACAGGCAATGCCAGACAGCTGTGTGACAAGAGCAGTGCAGCCAGCGGGGCACCCCACTGTGTGACATTTGTGCTGTCTGAGACCTTGTTGATACTCTGAGATGGAAGAAAATAGGGGCAGGGGAAGGGAGGGGAAGGAAATGAAATGGGAATAGGGACTGCAGGAAGGTATTCAGGGTGTCTTTGGACCCACCACCAGATAGAATCCATTTCAAGTGGGGAGGGCGTGACATTGTGGGGGGTGAGAGCTGGGTGGGGAAATAACAGCTATGGTCTCTCTTGCGCATTTAGGGTTTACTGTCAATCCTGCGCAAACTAAAAAGCACCCCAGACCAGGAGGTGAGAATCCTCCTCTTGGGACTGGATAATGCAGGCAAGACCACACTCCTGAAACAGCTGGCATCAGAGGACATCAGCCACATCACCCCAACACAGGTGAGGAAGGCCTTTCCTTCTTGAGGCAGTTACTGTGGTCCCACCTGCCACGTTATACAGAGCACTCATGATTCATCAGAGTCTTTTAGTAAAAGGGGGAGCAACTGGAGCCTGGTGCACCATTAAGTTTGTGTCTTTTCTGCCTAAGAGGAGGCTTCCTGAAGGAGCCAGAGAACTTCAGGCCAGATTGGTCAGGTAGTGCAAAAGTGGATGAGTGCTGTGGAGTTCTGCAAAAGGCTTTTGAGTCATGCTATGATTGCATGGATGAGACTTTGTTCCTGTTGTCCTTGCCAGACAGGGGACATGTAGAGTGGATGCTGCAGCACTGGACAAACCCTTGTCTGTTTGCTTCTTTCACCCAACCAGCTCCAAGGGTTCTGCATATACCAGTGCTCCTCTCTAATGTCTCTCATGCCCTTTTGTTGAGCTTTGGGGTGGAGGGGAGGGATGGCTCCCATCAGAAGCACTGCAGCATTGCTCCAGAGGAGGTTGCTAGAGAGCTATGGGAGATGCTTCCCCCCACCCTCTAGCTGCCTCCCAAAGCTCCCAGGCCTGGCACCCTAATTCCAAGCCTTGGTCCCCTGGGTGGTGTAGCAGCACGTTGCCAGCCCACACCACATCCTGTTTTTCTACTTGAATGCACTTTCAGTTGGTGTTCTAATTGATGAAATGGACCCTTCAGATGTGCAGCTGTTGCTCTTTTAAGCCCAGCATTAGCTGTGTCGTGTCGAATTGAGCTGAGACCTCTGGCTTCATATTAGTTGTGACTGTCTACTCAGCTTTCACAAGCTCAATCTTGCTTCTCACAGTGCCCTTGTTTTCTCCTTATCTGCAGCTCTCCCACCTCTTCCTGCACCCACCCTGCTGAGCTCTCTCAGGGCACTAACTGCATCATATGTCTCCATAGCCACAATAGCATCAACCCTTGACCCAAGAACACTGACAAACTGATGGTTTAGCGGCTGCTTTTGCTGGTGCCTGTCCCACAGCTGATCCATCTTTGTGCTGCCCAGCCCATATCACTGCACATTGCAGGCATGGGATATATAAGGTGTTAATGTCTGGCTACGAATATGCTCCAGACATTCAGGTTTATGCTCTATGTGTCTTTGTTTCTGCTCTTTCCAGGGCTTCAACATCAAAAGTGTACAGTCTCAAGGCTTCAAACTGAACGTATGGGACATAGGTGGACAGAGGAAGATCAGACCATACTGGAGGAACTATTTTGAAAACACTGATATCCTTGTGAGTATTGGCTGCAGCTGAATGCTGTGTTCATGCAATGGCTTTCCAAGGTCTCAGCCAGAAATTCAGAAACAAGTAATGTAATGTCCCAGCCCTCAGCAACACCATTGCCATTGTAACAGGAGTTATTCTGAGCTAAATGGCAAGATTGGTTGAGTGCAGTAAGAAAAATACAGTTATGTTTGCAGAAATCATTCAGTTTCATGTTTTTACTTTCACAGGATGGTGCTGTTTATAGCCAGTTCCTTTCCTCTCATCTCAGTCTATTTCAAATGAAAGAACATTAATAACGTGTACTTTACCCATCTATAGCTCCTTTCACTGGAGACTCTGAAGGCTTGTCATGGGCATTAGTGACTTAAGCATCGTGTGTAGAGGTAGGTCAGTATGGTGCCCTTGTTTTATAGGTGGGGAAACTGAGGCATAATAATTAAATGCTCTGTCTGACATCAGATAAGAAAGCTTCTGAGTGAGGGACTCAGAGAGACCCCTTGTCTTTTCTTTTTCTTCTTTAGTCATAAGACTGTCTTTTAATGGTTTTGACAACTTAGCTGATTACCTTACAATTAGCTACAGATAACCACTATTATATTTACAGTGCAGGACCTTTGTTTTTCCATGCCAAAGCACATTGTCCTGGGACCCTCCAGGTGCTGTCTTGGCTAGTTTCAAAGATCACCTATAGCATGCAGCCACATATGCCAGGATGAAGGCAGACTGGGGGCTGCAGGCCTCTCTCTGCCCCAAGCAATATTGCCTGTGGGAACAGAGAAAAGCCAAGGTCTACAGGCTCCCATGGGAAGATGGGAAGGTGGGAAGCTCTCTTAGAAAGATGCCATTCCTCCCTCCTGTCACACACATACTCAGTAATGTGTCAGGAGCTTCAGTGCATTTGCACAGAAGGATCAGTGCAACTAGAAATAGGACTGTTCACCAAGGCTCGTGTCCAGTTGCTGAAAGGCCTGGCTGTGCCTGCAGGCTTAGAAAACATTGTCCAAATGAAGCTGTTATTAAATGTGACTAATAAACCCTTGATACACCCTTTTGCCAATCTTCATTTTTGAGCCTTAATTTGGAATCTAAAGTTCAAGGACAGCCACCACTGCATAAACCCGGTAGATTGCTTTAGCAAAGAGGAGCTGTGAGATTTTCCATGGGGTAAGATCTGGGTTTGAGAAAGGAGCAGGACACAAGCTGTGCTCCTCTGTGGCTGTTGAGGACAGAGACATGGTGTGGCTGTGAGGTGACTGTGCCCACTGAGCCCAGGCTCTAGCGCTGTGGGTGGTGGGGAGGCAGTAAGTGTGCAGATCAAGGTCAGTCCTACAAAGCAGCAGCGTTGGGATCTCTGCCTGCTGTGGCAGGTGCTCAGGCTGCAGAGGCTGTGCAACCACAAAACAATATCTGGAAGACTCTGCTGGCAAAGACAATGAGCTACACTGGCCTGTGGGCTTCCACCCTTCCTAGTGTGTGCTCCATGGGAGGTGCAGAAATAAAGGTGAATTTGAAGACTGAAAGAGATGAAAGAAGTTGTTTTCCCTGCCCCTTTCTCACCCCAGTTAAAGCAGTGTACAGAGAAACCCCTTCTTTTCATATGAGTAAGAAAATAGGTGGATAGAAGCAGAATCAGTTTGGGGGAAGCAGCAGTGTGAATTCAGAGAAATAGCTGGTGCACAGATGGACTTGAGTTCCCCTAGCTGCACTTCATACTGATACCCAGTCCCAAACTGGGAGATGTTGGCATGTTGGAGGAGTGCTTTGCTATTTCCATACACACCAAAACTGGGATCATGTATATGCTGATGGCTTGCTCTGTCTCCTGCCAGTGTTTACCCCTGTTTTAGCCAGTAATTTTACCCTCTGACAAACCTGGTGCAGATTGTGCATTTATAAATTGAGCCAACTTATCCCTCATGCTATTTCTTCATCTAGTCCCACCACTTGCAATTTCTGCCCAACCCATTTATTCCAGGTTGTGTTTTGGCTTGTTTCTCAAAGGAGGTACCCAGCTTTACAGGAATTTCTTTCTCAAATCTCTATTCTCCAGCATGGTGTTCAAATTGGTAAACTATGTTACCAAGCGCCACAGGCAAAAACAGGCTCTTGTGTGGCCTTGGCCGTAAAATGAAGTTGAACATGAGATACACTACAGTTCCCAGGACCCCCTGCTTCTCTCTTCCCCTACACTGCATTACATAAAATAGAAAGGACCCTCTAAAGAGTATTAAAAAGCAGGAAGTAATTACAAATTCAAATCCATGCAGGTGCCTTTGAATGAGAGCTTGGTCTTGCATCACACACCTGTGATATTTGGAAGCTTAACACAGGCAAATAAGGTGTGGATATCTGGCTGATTGCATATTCAGACAGGCACCTGCAGCTATTTGGCACAGTGCTTGCTGGTTTGGAAGTAGGCACTCGGCACATACTTTGCTTTCTCTGTGCTGTGCTTTTGTGGCTTTTGCCCCAAGCACTGTTGTCTCTAGTTCTCATCTTGCAAAACAGCTCCCTAGTGAGGAATGAGCGGTGCAGGAGAAAGCCTGGCTGGATGGGACCCAGAGCTGTTCCTTCCCAGTTAGAGAAGCACCGTAATATGGAAGGTGCCACCTTTCAGTTCACCAGCAGCACTCGACCATTGCACTCGTGTTGTGAACTTCCCCAGAGATGTCCTGAGGGAGGACAGATGACAGTCCAGTCTCACCCCAGAACACAACTGCCAGCCCTGCAGCTTCTTCCTTTCTTTTGCTCTGTTTCCTATCCTAGATGGGATGCATGGGGTGGATGCTTGGTAGGGGCGGGGAGGATGTGTGTAGCTGATCCAGTATTGGTGCACGTGCTTGGGATCACATTGCAGGGAGAGGCCTGTGTGTCATGCCCACGGGCTGGTCCCCATCACGTGGCACCGGGTGTGTGCTCTGCTGACGCATCCCCACACAGCTGCGTCCAGCCCTGCCGCGTGTCCCCCAGCCTCTGTCAGTGCACATCAGCCCCCAAGTGATCTGCAGAGCGGCTGGGAGGTTGCTGGGTTACCTCCTCAGGCCTCGCATACAGATTTTCCTGCTGCGTGTTTGGTCCCATTGCAAACAACTCAAATGCTGCTCATTAAGAGAGTGCCTATAGTTTAATAGATATTGCTGCTAGAGATCTTCTCTCCTCCTACTATTTGATCAAAATTATCCTGGAAGCATGGAGTCTTATGCTGAGACTGCCTGCAAGGATGCCATTTATCTTGATGGCAGGGTGCTGTGCTCATCTATTCCCTGAAAACCAGGCTGACACTTGCTCCCTGTAAGCTACCAAAGAGCATGCAGATGACATGCTAGCAGCTTCAATCACTACTGATGGGGAATGGCAGCAACTGGAAGCAAAATGCTCAGTGTTTGTCACCAGTCCTGTCCCTGTCTGCTATCCCAGCATTCTTCTTCAAAAACCTTCACGTATCAAGCAATGAAAAAGGTATACCAGTCTATTCTTGCCTACATGTTGTACTGAGGTTCCCCATTTTTTTAGATGGCAGCTGAAGATGGAGTCTTGCAGGCTGATCCAGCCCTCATACCCAATCACCCTCTCCAGGAGGCTGCAGTAGGATTGCCTGATGGAGACAAACTCAGTGTCCCCAACATATTCATGTGTCCCCTGAGTGCCATTGTGTGCCTTGGTGGCTTATTGAGGAGGTGATGCTAGAGGGCAGCATGGCACAGTTACACCAGGCCAGTGTTTGTACACTTTGCTGGGGTGAAAGGCCATGTCTGGCTCCCCAGGTTTTGCCCTCCTATGCTCAGCTTCAGCTTGTAACAATAAGTTCAAAACAATACCATGTCCTGTTCTCTTCAGACAGTATATGCTATGGTGATGGTGACAGCATCCCCAGTACTGCTGCCAGCTCCTTTCTGATTCTACCCACATGGTTGTCCACTCCCCCAGCATTAAAAGAGGTGGTTCCTCTCCTTTCAGAACATCATGAAGTTTTGTCAACATTTGCTGCAAATAATATCGAGGATCTTTGTGCCCAAAGCGTAATTAGTAGGTTCAGCTCACTTAAGCACATGCTACTGTGGAAGTGTCTTCTGGGAAGAGTAACTTTTCCTGTCATTTCTTTTTTCAGATCTATGTCATTGACAGTGCGGATAGGAAGAGGTTTGAAGAAACAGGTCAGGTGAGTTACTTAAGCCCAGCTTCCTTTGAAGTAACTCAGTGCTTCTGAGTGCCCCTTGCTCACAAAAGTTAGGAAGAAGATTTTGTTGTTTATGAAGGAAATTTGCATTTCAAGAGACTTGCCTTTCAACATCAATACAGATTATTTTGATAGATGTGAAACAAGGAAAATAGGTAGCCTAATTCTGTTTAAATAGAACAGTATTCATTAAAGTTATACAATAATAGCAAATGGAGCCTAATACTGAAAGAAGCAACAAACTTCTCTAAGTCCTTTAAACCTTGCCAAACCAAGACCCTGAGGAATCCTATTTTCTTATTTATGAAGCTGAAATGGAAATCATATTGACTTGATTGTCTTTTGGATGTAATTGTAACAAAGCTAAGAACTTTCTAACTAATACTGGCCAGAAAATAAGATTTCCGTTTTACAAAGTTCTGATGTTTTGTAACATTTTTTGTTTTAGGTTGGAACAAAAATAGGACTTTTAAACTTCTTTGTGTAAAATTCAGAAAGTGACAGTGTCCCAAAATAGCTAGCAACAGATTTACCCCACAGAATTGGGGGATGTAGATTAAAGCCTTCTGTTCTGCCTGATTTGAAGGAGATACTTGATCTTTTGCCTCTCAAGTCTCATGGACACACCCCAACAGCAGAACTGTTGGTTGTTCTAGGGGTGGGGGAATCTTTCCCCTGCTGGAGCTATTTCATTTTATATCAGTAATTAAATATTCATTGGGCAAAAGAGATGGAAAGGAAGCAGAGCTTAGATCACTTGCCTGAGTCAGGCGGAGCCAGCCTAAACCCCTCCTCATATTTCCGCAAACACTTTTGGTTTCAATAAATCAGCCGTGTCAGATGAAAGACCTATTTTGTTGAAAAATTCCCAGCCAGTTCTGTTTATAACTCCATCCTCTCATCCTGGCTTCCAAACCAAACACTGCTCTTGGGGGGATGGAGTTGTATTTCCACTGCAGTTTAGCATCTCCCCAACTGCACTTGTTTAATCCAGAAGTTTCTGTGCAGTGGATAAAAGATGTTAGAACGTTATCTGAGAGCATGAGACCTTTCCAGCTAAATAAGGAGGCTACAAAAATCTCTCATACTCATCTGTCTGCAATGCCAGCAGTCCCTACAGGTTCATGTTCTGCTGAGTTTGTCATATGTTCCCATAAGAAAGTGACTTGAGACTGAGTGCCGGTTTCACATGAGACCATTGCACAACCTACACATGAAGTATTTCTGCCACCATTGATCCACTGCAGATTCAGATTTGAGCTATTCAAAAAATCTTTTTGAGTCAACCAGTTTTGAATGAACAAACTCATTTTTTAAGATACCACCCAATGTGTGCTGTGCATATGGAGCCAAAATTCAGCTATTAAGGCTGATCTAGCTTGTCTTCAGCTAACCAATGCCTTCAAAACCATCAGCACTTTCCTGTGGGAGGGAGATTTCCATTTTGGGGGAGGGGTGGTGGGGGTGGGGAAGTCCTCTCCTTTTTAAATTGCAGTGATTAAGACTTCGAACAGCCCCTTGAAACTCATGATTAGCAAAGTGTCAATGGTTGCTCAGGTACAAATCAGGTCAGTCAGGCAATAACTTAAGACAGATTCCTCATACTGCCAATTTACATGTTGTTTTTTGCTGTTTCATCAGTTTTGGTCTCCTAGGATCAGAGACTGGTAAAACACAGAGCTGTAGCCTTTAAGGCAACTGCTAATTTCAGACCAAAATGAAGATTTTTCTAACCTGTAATTGGAAGAAATAGCTTTTGAACCTTGGGCAGAGATGATTGTATACATTTTTGCTCTCTTATAATAAGATCTAGGTTTCACTGGAACACACTCTTCTAGCATTTGCCCTAAATATATTTCTAATTAGAGACAAGCATTGGTGGTTGAAAGTTTTCTTCCCTTCCCTCTCACCATCTTTCCCCCACCCCACTCCCTTGTAAATGATACAGGAGTTGGCTGAGCTTTTGGATGAAGAAAAGCTTAGCGGAGTCCCCGTGCTCATATTCGCTAACAAGCAGGATTTGCTGACGGCTGCCCCTGCTTCGGAGATTGCCGAGGGACTGAACCTACACACAATCCGGGACAGAGTCTGGCAGATCCAGTCTTGTTCAGCTCTTTCGGGAGAGGGAGTACAGGTGAGGCTCTGCAGAAGGCTTGCTGTGCCAGCAGGCCATCTGTAAGAGATTGTTGATCTGCAGGGTGGGGCTGGAGCAGCGTCACCGATGAGGGTCAGCACAGCCAAAGCCTTGCAGTGCAGAACGCTGGGGGTGCATGTCTTGGGTCCTGTGCAAAGGGAAGGGAGAGCTGCGGGCCCTTGGGCTCTCTCCATCCCTGGTAAAGGGGACAGTGATTGCCTCCCCACCCAGGAGCCCTTAGCTGGCCTAGATGAAGACATTGATTTCTTTTAAAGAGACTGCTGTCAGGTTAATCATTCTCACAAAACAAATTGTCTTTTACTATTAACCCTTTGACTGGTACGAGTGTGCACTCTAGAAATCTGATTTACCTTTGCTACTGATGTCATTTGGCATTTTACTAAACCCAGGCACCAGGGAAAAAAACGGATCAATTTTTTCTGATCCAGAGAAATGCAAGAGTTGCACATGGAGAAACAACCACTTCTAATGTCAGCATGTGGGGCAGCAAAAACACACCGAGGGTCCTGCACTGTGTCCCTGTGCTGAACTGTAATAGTTGTGTCTTGGGCTCCTGTGCTGTAGTCAGCTCCTGCGGTATAGTAGCTCTTTGTAATGTAAATGGGACCTAGGTTTGTTTATTTCACTCTTAGGTTTTCCTGAATTAATGAGGTATTTGCAGAGCTCGAAATCTGAGTACTCCCTTCACTGATATTTAAAGAAACAGGATGGTGAAGACATTTATCTTCACTGCAGTTTCAGTAAAACCTTATTTGCAGATGCTACAGAGCAGTTCAGGATAGTGAGATCTCAAGCTGAGTATGAAGAGTCACAGAAGCAGCCCTCCATGCTGAGTGGGCAGTAAAATGGCAGATGAAATTCAGTGTTGACAAGTGCAAAATAATGCACACGAGAAACAACAATCCTAATTATACGACGATGGACTCAAAATCAGCTGCCATTACTCAGAAGCAGATCCTTGGGAACAGAGCTCATCAAAGGCCGGAGAGAAAAATTCAAGTACTAGACAATTACAAGAAAGCAAAGAAGAAACGTCTTTTCTAGCAGGTTAAAGTCATTGTGAGCCCATACCTTGAACATGACCTCAATTTCTGTCTCTGCCACATTTAAAAAGGTTTTAGTAGTAACAGTAGAATCATAAAGTCCAACAAAAAATTAGGTAAAAGGGTCTTTGGAAGATCTTTAGACCAACTTCATGTTTAAAGCAGGGATAGCTGTGAGTCTAGAGGAGGTTGCTCAGAGTCTTGTCCAGTGAAGCTATAAGTATCTCTAAGCATGTGAATTCCACATCCTCTCTAGGTAACTTCTCCTAGGCTCTTAAATACCCTAATCAGAAAAAAATATGGTTCACATATCTGGTTAGAATTAGGAGAGATTTGAGGATCCTCTGTCAGGAATGATCAGCAGCACAGAGTGGCATTTGTATACAGGGAAAATAAATAAATTAGGACTAGTAGTTTGCAAGAGAGAGGACAGAGAGTGGGAACATCTTCAGGATTTATAAAATAAAATATAAAAATGTTAGATAGACTGTATGCTATTTTTACATTGCTAGAGGAAGAGTGTTCCTAACAATAAGAAAACAGTTTAAAAGAAATTTTAAAAAGTGCTTCTTTGCCAATGGCATAATTAAATTCTGGATCTCATTGGCACAGGATGTTGGGGAGACCAAAGGATCAGAAAAAAAACGGTATCAGTAAGTGAATTTCTGAAGAGGGGATGTGCAGGCAGTTACTGACCAGTAAGATCTGGAGGCAGCTTTTGACTGAGGAACAGCTTGGGCCATGAACTGGGAGTGAAGAACAGAGTAGGGCAGATCCTGTTCCTACATGGTCTTTCCCTTGGCATCCAGAAAGAGGATGCTGACCTGAATGAACCATTGGTGGTTCATTCACCAATGGTACAGTGACCAGTACAGCAGTTCTGATTTAAAATTCTCAATCTGATTTTTAGACCTGAATGTAGTAGGTGGTGTTCTCTAAAGGGCCTGTAGTTTTAGCTAAGCTACAACTATGTTGTAGCCAGTGTTATGAAGGGCTTCAGCTCTAATCTTTGCTCTGAAGTTTCCAGTCCAAAGAAATCTGACCAGGAAAATGAGGCTGCAGTTGACAGGGTTTCAGGCAAACATAGGTCACCTTCCTACCCCCTTCAGGCCCTTCTCTAGGTTTTAGAAATCTAAGGGACCACTCCAGTTAAGAGACAGATGAAATTCAGAGATGTGTGTCGGATGTGGAAGAAGTGAATGATACAAAGTGTCACTTTCTGTTCTTGAGCTTTGAAATGTGCTTCCTTCTCAGACAGATTTGTGGGCTCTCTGGAGTGGGCTTTTCCACTGACAGCACCTTCTTACTGTGCCTTCTCCCTGAAGCACAGCACATCCCTAATCATCCAGTAGTGTAAAATATTCAGCCCAATACCCTCTGCCAGGGAAATGAAATCTGCTTCTGCATTCACTTTCAGAAGATAGAAGACCAGAACTAAATAAAAGTATTTGCAGGCCTATGTATTTTGTTCATTGTGCTTATCTAGAGAAATTAGTTTAGATGCAGGCCAGATAACATCCCACTTTTTTGCAGTCAGTCTCATTGCCCTAAATACTGCAGCTTATTCCATAAATTATTATTGAAGAAAAGTCAGGAAAGTTGCAACCTCTCTATAGCTTATAGAAGAAGAGCCCCTACATTTCTCTTCAGCCAGTAACTTCAGCCCTGTCAAATCAGACAGCAAGAATTTCAAGCACTCCCTTTCCTTGCAAATTGAACAAAATGTTTGGGGAGATGGCTTTTAAACTAAACCCAGATCAGCTAGGAAAAAATGGTGTCTTCAGCCTTGGGATGTTAAGGAGAGGTCAAACTTCAGGAGGATCAAATAACTTGTGTAAAGAGTGAGATTAGGAAAGATGTTTTTGAGGACTGTGGTACACCAGGGCCACAGGTACCAGAGGCTCAGAACAGTAGCTCTCCATGTGTGGTTAAATCTCAGGTCACTGCTTTAAGGACTTTGTTAAGAAATGACAATGAGTGGCAGCAAAATAAATGGAGATGGGGAAGCATCAGGTGTTCAGAATGAAAGCCAAGGAACGAGCACGCCAACCATTGCAGGTGATGGAATGGAGTAGATGCTGGAGTAGAATTGGAGACATTGCTGATGGATCTTGCAAGGAAGAGTGGTGGCATATCTTGTACGGAGCACGTGCAGGAACAGAGTTCATATTGAAAGTTGTTTGTGATAGCTTGAAAGAAGAGCAATGAGCAAAGATAAATAATGCTGATACATGAAGGAGAAATAGTTTGAAGGTCATTTAATTAGTTTAGCAGCTAGCACCATCGTGTATAGAACTGGGTAGTTAAGACTGGGGATTTCAAGGTTAATGAGATTAGATTATGGTTAATAGAATGATATAAATTTAGAGAATTTAACTATTATTTGAAATGGGTTATTTAATAAAACTCTTAATTAAGGGGGGAATCCATATAGTCATCTTCTCTTTTAAAATTAACCGTTAGGGACTCTAGAAAAGGGGCCTAGCAGTGTCCTGAGCAGGCTCAGAAGAGAGGTGACTGGGTTAACTGGAAACTCCATGTAGTGTCTCTGGATGCCAGCTGGCAGCCCCTGTTATGCCAGCTGAAGACTTCATTACCTCCCAACTGTAACTGTGGGCAGCACTTGTCTTGTTAATCAGACTTCATGGTGCCATCGAGGCTTTTTCAAGCAAAATGTCTGCTTGGGTCTGATCTTATCCTCAGCCCCAGTTAAAAAGCAGGAAGGCTTTTTCTCCTTGCCACAGCCATCTGGGCTCTGCTTCTGGAACAGAGTACTGACCAGCCTACACTGAGACCTGGCACAGGGTACAGCAAGTGAGGGAGGTGATTACTGATAACAGCAGAGGAACATAAGGGAACTGTTGCCTCACAACGATTCTCTGGTGCCACATAGGCTCTCTTGGGGTATTTGTGACCAGATCTCAAATTGTAGCCCTTGATGTGCAAAAGCTGTGTACATTCCACCCTGGCCAGTCGGGGTGGTGTGAAAGCAAACAGGACCCCTCTGCTTTGCAGCCTCCTCTCTTGCTGAGGTGTTATTTAGGGGCCAGGGTGTGATATTAAATATGACTCAAGGCTTGGGACCGATGTGTGCTCTGCAGCTTGTTTCTTGTCTGAAGCGAGATTCTCCAATCAAGGCAGCGGGAGTTCAGCCTGCCCTGAGGAACTGTCCTCCAGAATGATGAGGCAGCGTATTGTGTCCAGAGTCTCCCAAACATAATGACCCTCTGGAGACCATTAAAAGCCAGTGAAACTGAGAGTAGCCACTAAACTTTTCCAATTTATGCCAGAGCCCATCTGGCCCAAAGGACTGTGGGAAGGGCTGAGACTCTGTTGCTTCCCTGGCTGTTTCAACCCAGTTGAGAATGAAGCCCAAGACCTAAGTTATGTCTATGCTGCAATTCAACACTTTCATAGGGGCAAGATTCAGAGCAGGACCATCCCTCGCAATATGTTATCTGCAGAGCTTAGGTTTAATGTTAGCCAGGACAGGCTGGATGGGGATCTTCCATGTCTTAACAAGGTTCTGGAGCTATTTGTAAATATGATTTAAAACCAGTTTTGATGACTGCAGCTCTCCTTGGGCAGGCAGAGCCTGTGCATGTTGAGGAAAGGCAACTGTGTTTCCAGATTATAAGGCAGTGTCTTCTGATTTTTAAGTAGTGTAAGGAGGAAGTCTACAGTACTGCATCAGAGATACAAGGTCTCAGAGGACAAGAAAATAAGCTTTCACCCAGGCAAAAACCAATGGATAATGTACTGGCAGGAGGCTGTAAGAGCCAGCCTGTATGATCACTGGAGGTGCAAGGAAATGACAGATAATGAAGGCACAGTCCTGGCTGTGCAGAGGGAGAAGAAAGTGACAGTTAAAATAACGCATACCAAAAATGCTAGAGATTGAGAATTTTGCACTTGCCTGACCCAATTTGTTATGGCAGACAGAGGATTACATGAAAGGATTAAGCTTTTCTGTCCTTAAGGTCACATTAGGGGTCACAAGTTTGTGGCCTTGCCTGATCCCGGGCTTGCAGGGGAGCAGAAATTGCGAGGCTTTTTATGGGGTGGAAAGGACTTGCTCACTGTGTTTGAAGTCAGATTACTTCACTCCCATAGCCACAAAGCTGATAATGCAGAGAATAAGCAAGCAGTGGGCTAATCTTAAGCAGGACATTTTATTTCTCCCAGGGAAGGCTCTACCAGTACTTTCCCAAAGGGCGTTGGAGTACAACTCCCTTGGCACAATAGCAGATGGGACTGCAGCAAGGCGGGGTTGTGTGAGCAGCATTTCTCTGCAAGGAGCGTTATCCTCTTCCCTGGGGTTCTCTCTCTTTGCTTTGGTAAAGTTTACTAGCTGCTTGTTAAGGAGCTAAGAGAGGCAAAGCTGAAAGATCTGAAATCTTTCCCTGGCTAAGTTTTCCCAGGATTGACTTGAGGCTGGAATACTAATATTGTATCCGCCTCAGTCCTCAGAGTACCTGCCAATGTCTCTGTGTCTCAACAAAGCAGCACAAGGACATCTATCAAGATCTAAATGTTACTGTAGGGATTATACTTTTTTCACAGAACCATCTTTTAAACATGCAGATGTAGGGACAGAGTGTGCAGGGACAAAGGATGACAACAGTTGACTCCTTGAGGACTTGACTCTTTCAAGCACTGTTTCCTCCTTCCCGTGAGCCTTTCCCATAGCAGCTCTTTGTGTTTATAGCAGCTTCCCTGGACTTCTTTATCTTACCAATGCTCTCTCCTGCTTCACACCATAGGTAGAAAAAACTGCAAATGTACCTTTTAGGTTTTTTTGCTTTCTATTGCATTTGGTATTCTCCAAAGCATCTGGGGACACTGCAGAACAACACCCCCCCTCAAAGAAAAAGTTGCACCAGAAACTGCAGACGTAGCTGAGAAAGGCATCTTACATACACCTTTCTGATACTGCTGAACATGTTAATTTTCCCTTTATCACTGTCAGGCAGGGGGATATTTACAATTAAATGTGATTTTTCCTGTCAATTAACTCATACCAGAAGAGAGTTTTTAAAATCTATTCCTGCTTTAAAAGTTTGGTGACCTACTTACGTATTTCAAGCGTGTTTGGAGTTCACCTTTCCTCTTGCATTTTGCTATGTCATTCTCTTGCCCTCGTTAAATGCTTCATGCAGCCAGGCTCCCAGCCATGGTAAATCCCATCATAAACTCTGCTTTATGACCCTCGCTGCGCTGGTGCTGCAATGGTCTGCCTTTCTCCTTGCCGAGCTCCCCAATGGCAGCAGGCAGTATTTTAATCACTGTGAATTCAGGTTGTGGTCAGATTAGGTAGAAGATAGGATGCATGTTTGTTGTTTTGCAGTGATGTATTGTTTCTGGGATTACTGTGCTGAATAGCAGAGGGTGTCAGCTGATATTTATTACTTTAAGCTGTCTCAGCTGTTCTGGTTCAGCAAATAAACCTACATTCAAAATGAATGAGGAGCTCTGCTTGCCTTGTATGCCATGATGTGTGCAAATGTGATTATTGCTTCCAAGGCAGGGGAAGCTGAAATCATTGTGGGAGCATTTTTAGTTATTTATTTATTTTTACTCTTTGCAGGCAATCATGCAGATTTCTAAAGCACACAGTCAAGTCAAAGGCTTGACACCTCTCCTTCCAGCCCCATTGTTAAGCCCTGGCATTCCTCATCCTGGGAATCACTTGCTCCCTCTCTCTCTAAAGTGATAAGCTTTAAACCATGCTATTGATTGCTTAAGGCATTACATGTTTTACACCTAGGTTATCAGTGTTATTGAAAGGGGAAGACACAAAGCTACTGGGCCTTAAAATGAATCTACCGCTCATCTTTTCCCATTTGCTCTGAGGATTTCAGACAATTTGTTTTACACTGATCTCTGCTGGGGAGATAAATAAATGAAACTGGAGACACCAACCATCCCCAAGGTTAGAGTTAGAAGTGTTATTAGTGTAGGGCCTCATGTGCACCCCAGCACAAACTGGGCTCACTTATTCTTTATTTAACACAGCAACAAGGGCTGATTTCAAAAGTTGCTGCTCCCCTTCAGATAAGAAGTGTCACATAGCGCAGTTATCAAGGTGAATTGGTATTTTCAAGTGAGAACCTCTCTGCTTCTGATTAAGCCCTGAGGACTCCCTCTCTTCTCTCTTAACTCTTTAGCTCCCCTCCGACATGGCTACCATCTTTGTGGCTGAGGGACAACAGAATCACAGCAGTGAGTGTCAGCTCACCCAAAGGGCCTGCCGTACTCTTCCTTGGGCTACTTGTCCTTGGAGAAGCTGAGGTCCTTGGCAGGCTTTTGACAGTTGGGGAACAAAGGAAAAGGAAATCAGCAACACTGCTACAATGGGGCTACCAGTGACGTTTCCCAAAAGCTCTGACCTTTCTTAGGGTCTAACTAAGGTTGTTGTGGTAATGATACAAAAATGACCAGTGAACATAATAGAGTGAAATCCCTCCACTCTGAGGTGATATTTGCCTGACTTCCAAACACAAAGATGTGCTGCTTCTCTCTCATCCCCAAAACCCTACCTTTTGCCTTCAGCCTCCCTATCTGCAGAGATACCTCATAGACAGGCTAGAGATAAGGGATTTAATGGGATACAAATATGAGGAGACTGTGAATCTTGCACTCCATTGTGCACATCTCCTAACGGATAAGTGACAGGAGCAGATGAAGTGTTGCTTGGGCTTTCAATGGCATATCCCATTCTGGGATCTCAGCAATAAACTCACAAATCGAGTATTCACGGCACAAGTGTTGCTGTCCTGCTTGTACTGGCCAGAGAGGTCACCCACGCATTTTTACAGAGATACCTTAAGGAGTATATCAGCCTCTTAAAACATGACCACATAGCTTCTCACTGAACCCCCTGTGGGATCCCTGAGGGCCCATTTTCTGTGGGGGCCCTGAGGAACAAGGAGCAGGGTCCAGGTCTGGTTATTGCAGTAACTTTCATGGGTCTGGATTTCAAGGCTTGTGGATGAAGAGAGAATTACAGCTGTTTTCTTAACGGGGGGCTGACTGTATAACAAACAGTCCCCTAAAATCCAGTCTCAAAGATAAGATGACTTGCACAAGATTACACAAATTATCTGTAGCAGAACCTGGAACTCGGCTTTCATCTGCCACTGACATACCTTGACTGCAAAGTGATCCTTCCTCGTAGGACCTACGCATAGTGACGTGATGAGATGATGATACTTTTTTATAGTCAGATGAAAGATTTAATAACCTCTGTGTGACAACATCTGCCAAGCACGGAAGCACTTATTTTTTTAACCCACAGTGGTTTTGGGGACAGAAGGGCAGGCAGGGGGTCAGTGAGGAGGCAGAACATGATGCTTGCATAATGGTGGTGGGGTGGGCTTGGGGGATTCCTCCTCCTGTCGCTTGACTAACATTACCTTTCTCTGTCTGAAGGACGGCATGAACTGGGTGTGCAAAAATGTCAGTACTAAGAAGAAGTAAAGCGTTGTGAGCTGCATGGAAATGGAGGAGCGGTGGGAGCAGAATTCTAGCCTGAAAACACTAATTTGCTGCTTTCTGACCAAATGTTTTTCCATCTGTGCACAGCTACAGCTGTTAAAAGAAAAAAAAAAAAGAGAGAAAAAAGGGAGCAACATTGGTTTAAACCTACTGCTGGATTTGGAACTTGACCTGCTCTTTAATATCATTTTTTTAATCCCAATAAAGGAATTACATATTTTCTCCCTATGCATAAGTAGTATTAAATGTCTGATTAGCGAGCAAGTTTGTAAGCAGAAGCAAGACTGATTCAGTGTGGAGCAGAGGGAGTGGTGAGTTACTGTAGTGGCTTAGATGCATAGGAGCTGCCCTAATAGGCGCAGTTGCTGAGGACACGCTCGGGCATCAGTCACCGCTTCCCCTCAGTGACAGATAAAATGCAGTTGTGTTACCAATTGTGGGTAGTTTCTTAAAATAAAGCTGCTAAGGAGTCATTTGTGTAACAAGGGTAGAAGACTTCCACATATTCCTAAAGCCATAAAAGAGGAGTTTGATGATAACGAGGCACTGTTGCATTGCGACACCGCTGTAGAAGGGAGAGAAGGGTTATATGTGTATAATTGAAGCTCTTTACAGTTGGAATAATGCAGGATGAGCGTGCCTAGGGCTTTTCTCGCAGCTGAAGGAGAATTTAGCCCAGCATTTCACCTTGAGCCAGCAAAAACGTTGTTCCTCCGTTCAATAAGTTCCATATGTGAGATTAGTCTTGATGTTGAACAATCCCTGTTGATTTTCCCTTGATGTTAAGGCAACTCTGCAGGAAAATGCAATTAAGTCCATGATTACTTTCTAGAATGAGATATCAGGTCCCAGGTTTCCTTCTTTGAAATGTGCAAAATGTATTCTCCTACCCCACCACCTCAGCATGCCTTGCCTGGCGCTTCCAGGGACTTGGGGGACTGTCCCACGGCAGGCTGGCTGTCCAATGCCTGAGCTCCCCCAGCCTGGTTCCGGCTGTAGATTGCCCGGGTGGAGGGTGAGGATCCTGGTGAACGGCAGATGGGAAGTGCTCTGTAAAACGAGCATTCATTCTTCCCTGGGTCGGCTTCCCTTTAAAAGGACACAGTTGCTGAAATAGGAAAGAGAATGTGATTTTCACCTCCTCCTCCCCAATTCAAATCTAGCCCCAGACTGACAAGGGAGCGGGAGCGATTAGCACGCCAAAGTAGCCATGTCCTGCATGAAGCGAGCTTGGTGACTCCTGGGCCAGTTTCTAATGCACAGATGGTAAAATAATCCCACTGCCCTGCTTGCCAGCTTTGTTTGCTGCCTGCCTGCAAAAGGCCAGAGAATGACTGGGGACTGCATTACCCCTTCCACCTCCTGCAGACGGACGGTCGCGCAGGATGGGGAGAGCTGCATGTACTAAAGCATGTGGCTTTACCACGCGTCAGCGAGTTGACTCATGGACCCAGGCAGACGGCTGACACCCCTGGAGCTCCCAGCTCTTTTTTCCTCCCTTCCCCTGGACATCTCCACCTCACGGCACAAACATCTGCACTGTACGTGAAGCAGCCCCTGGCTGTCTGTGTGTTACAGCTTGGCATATTAAAATCATCTGGGGCTCATTCCAGGTCCTCCCATATATCAGGATGTACAGTAGCAGTTCAGGGATGATCCGTGTGTAGTTCAGCTGTCTTTGCTGTGGCTGGGGGCACAGGGACAGCTGGGACAGCAACTGCTTTAGCAATCCAACTTTAATCTGCCTGTGTCCGTGAGTCAGCACCCTCCTAGTGCATCTGTCTCCAGCAGGGAGGCAGAACACGCATGCCGGAGTAGCAGAGCCTTGCTTTGAAAACCAAACTGGGGAGCGGGGTGGGGGGGAAGAGCGGGCTCAAGTGAGCTGTTAAGCAATCGCTAATGACAAAGTGACACAGCTCCGGCTTTGCATGGATTGAGTAAGGAGTCATAAGATGAGATGTTCATTTAAATGCAGCTTGCTCGGTAACTCCCCAGCTGCGCAGGCTTATCGGGAACGCTGTAAATTTGAGTATGGCGTGTTCCTGGGTCAGTCCAAGGAGGAGAAATTCATCCCAGCATCACCTTTTCCTTGCAAATAATGCATTTGCCTGATGCAAGCAATGTAAAGAATTACAACCCTTTCCTGTGGGCAGGCTTGGGCTGGCTGAGTGGCAGAGCTTTGTGACAGATAGTCCCCAAGCTTTGGATTTGCCCAAATTGCTTACCAGATGCAGAGGGAAAGGCTTGGGTACCTCTACTTTGGCCCAGGCAGGGCAGGGCAGAACACCCTTTGGAGCTCAGGCATTGATCTTTCACACTTGCAGGGGACTTGAGTTGGTGCTTTCCTGCTCCCTACTCTTTTAGCAGTGGCAAACTTAGTCTGTGACACCCCACCAGTGCCACAGTTGGCTTCCTGGGGCTGAAAAGAATCCAGGAAGGTAATGTGGTTTTTTTAAGTCTCATGTTGGTTAAACTTGGAAATGTGTGTAAAAAAATATGTAGTAATTTTCCTATCACTTTAGTTGGGAAGGAAAAATTGCCTTATTGAACTCAGGATCCAGAAACATTTGCTGGCTCATTCATTATGTTTACTTGTAGCCACACGTATTGGTTGCTTGCATCTGTACCTGCCAGAGTGTCACCTGTAACCCAGTAGTTAATTTGGTTTTCCTGTGCCAGGTGGTAAGAGAGGAAGACCGTGATAGAGTGAGCTGTGCTGGGAGGATGGAGGTGGGGGGTTAAAATGACCATGTCTTAAGTATATCATCCTGCAGTGATGGCTGTAAATGCTCATTGTAGTGTAAACGTTTCTCTGTGCAACCTGGTGAAAATGTATAAAAATTTGAGGTTCTGTTCACTTGCTACTCCTTATCTGAATGTATTTACATCTGCTATGGCCTCTGCAGGGCTCTCTGCCTTGGGCAGCACCTGGCTAAAAACCACCTGGACGACTGTCTGGGGCCAGCCAGAAACGCCTGTCACGGATCAATGCAGCCCCTGCCCTTTTGCCAGCCCTTCAGCCCCGCCCTGGTTCATGGCAGTGGCACACACAGGGCTTCACCCTCCTTTAAAGTGAGGCTGGGGGAACCAAGCGGCTCATTGGTATGGGTGGAGCTCTGCCACCCGTCGAGTCAATTCCTGGAGTTTTAAAGCCAGGAGGGACCGTTGTGTTCCTCTTTCCTGACCTCCCGCGTAACACAGCCCGTTAAACCCCACCCTGCCGTGGTGACTCACGGCTGAACCAGAGCCCCTGTGGTAGGAAGAAACCCAGCCATAATTTAAAGGCTCCGAGTGACAGGCAGACCTCGGGATGTTTGTCACAGGGCTTAATTTCCTTCCCATGCTTCACTTTCACATCATTAAATCTGGTTCTACCTTTGCGACAGACGAAAGAAGCCTCTCCTGCTCCTGCCCCATTTGTTCCCTGGAGGGGAGAGGTGCTGGAGAAGTGAAATTCTCCAAGGGCATGTCAGAAAAACTGAGTCCAAGCCCCTGCTCTGACCATGAGTGGGATGTGGGGACTCATGTCCTCCCCCAGCTGTGGCCATGTCCTCCACTGCAGCTTTGCTGGAGAATGTCTCTCCTGCCCTTTGAGAACGCTTGCCAAAGCCTCTTGCAACCTTCTCCTATTTTTCCCTCTACCTATGATGTTTCTTGCACATGAATGACTTCTCTCTCTGTCAAAACTGTAATTGGTCACCAGACTCTTTTTATGAAGTGTACTGGGATGAGACCAGCCCGCTTCAACATGCTCACTTTTCTCCAAAAGCAAAAGATGGCGGCTGTTGCATTCCCTGGGCCGGCCAGGTCCACGCAAGCTCTTTCTTTTATGTCCCCTTTTTGTATTTCACCAAAAAGGGATATTTGCAATATCTGGTCATGTTGTTACTCAGTGTATAATTTAGATGTCTTTGTCAAAAAAAAAAAAAGAAAAAAAGGAAATAAATTAAAATTTAGTAGAAAGACAACTGGTGTTTGGGGGTGATCCTTTTTTTTTCAGCAGGTTCATCTTCTGCCAGGATTGTCTCTTCCCGAGGAGCCCCCAGTCACATCGCAAGGCTGCTCTTCCATTGCTCCTGTCACCCCACCAGAAATGGTTGCTGGTACTAGAAGTGATCAAAACTGTTGAAGAAGCCTTTTTCTTTTGGACTTTCACTATTCCAAAACTATCAGAGAAGTCAGCCAGAGAGAAAGGGAAACTCTGGGAGGATCTTCTTTTTTCAAAAATTGTTGTTTTTTAGGTTAAAAAAAACATGTCATGAAACACGTTCTCCACTGACCTGGCAGGAAAAGGGAAGGGGAAAAAGAAAAGCAGCAAACTATTTAGGCTTGGTTCAGTGAAATGGGGTTGGGAGGGGGTTAGGAGGGAGGGAAGCAAATCTGTTGCTTTCCAACTAATCTGACTCATGTTCCTGCAACACCCAGATGGGCCAAAAAGCCAAAAACTGTTAGAACTCTTTAAGGCATCAGGTCCCTCTCTGCGCAGTCAGGATGCCTGGAAGGCTGTCAGAGCCACTGGAAAAAAACCATTATAGATGGTCACACTTAACTTCTTTTCTCTTTTTTTTTAAGGCACGCTTTATACTCAGTCCTGGTATTTTTTCCACGAAGTAGGAAATACTTTTTCATCTTGTTTGCCTAATGGATTGGATGTGAAAAATATTTCTCTGGCAAGTGAACACCCTGAGAGTTGTTTGACTTGTCACAACGTTATGTATCGGCCCCTGCGGCCCCCGGCCCCCGAAGCGGCTGCGCTTCCCCTCTCCTGTTGCTGTTTACGGTGGGATGTGGTAATTTATGGGGAGGCTGCGTGTGACCTTGCATGTGTCTGCTCGGGTCCCTTCCCCGCACAAGCCCCGCTTCACATCCACATGATGAATTTAGTGCTCCCGAAAGGACAAGGAACCGAGTGGATTGGGTGTGGGGAGGAGAAAAAAAGAGAAAATAATAATCTGCAGCCTGCAGGAGAAAAAAACACTGAGATTTTTGTTCCTCTTTGACCAGTATTTCCCTGTTTATGGCCTCGCACCCCCAGCCTGCCTTTATCAGAGCAGAGAAGTGGTCTGTGGCCGCAGAGCCGGATATTTCAGCCTCCGCGCTCTGGCCGCGTTGGCATCCCCCAGCCCGGCCGTGCTCTGCTGGGACACGTCGGAGCGGGGCAGCTGGACCGATGGCCACGGCCCTGCTCCAGCCCACCCACCCGGGCACCCACCCAGGCGCTGGCTGAAGCTTTTTTCATTTTATTTTGTTTTGTTTAAGTGGAAACAAGCTCGCACCGCAGCCTCGTGATTGGCTCCTGCCGAAATGGCAGCTTCGGGCTCAGTTGGCTGAATTTGGGCTTGTTGGATTTTTTATTGCAATCTGTTCACTTATTTCCCTTCCCAGCACCGATTGGAAGCAAAACTTGTAAAGCTGTGGTCAGGCTGTGCCTGTGCTGGGGGATGCTGTCAAAGGCTTGCTGGAAACAGCATGGGGTGGGGGGTGCCCCCTTTGGGTTTCCTATGTAGCTATCTGACCGAGATGAATATCTGTATCATTTTTAATGGGAAAAGAAAAAAAAAATCACATTCAGAAGAGGAAGAGTTGGAAGGATCCTCTCTACTTGCAACGTTCAGTGACCGCCTGCCTCTGAGCTGCAGCCGTCCGGGCAGCACAGCCAGCCAGCCAAATGCAGCCCCCAGTAAATAACCCTTGGAGGAAGGGGAGCTGGCAGGGGGGTTAGGTCCCAAGTCTGAGCTGCATTAGGAGTTGGCAGGAACACCCTGCAAGTAAATCACCTGGACGAGAGATATTTTTAAATAGACGTTGCCCTTGCTGCTTGGCTTGGCAACGTTTATGCTACCAATGGGAGCCGCAGCCCGAAAGCTTTAATGCTTTGTCTGGCAGGAGCTTGGGGTGCCAAGGGGGACACTGTTGGGGACAGCAGATCCCCCCTGCCGAGAGCATCAGTGTGGGCTGGGACACTGTGCTGTCCCCAGCCTGCGACAGCTGGGTCCCAACTGACCAGACAAAGCCCAACGTCTTGGGGTGGCTGAGCCAGCTGTCCTGCCCCGGCTCCATCACCCTCCCTGATGTCAGACAGGAGGATTTATACGTATTTTGGGTTCATTTTTATAGCTGGCACCTGTGAGGCCAGAGCCAGGAAGGGATAAGTGAAGGGGCCTTACTGTGAGGGGCTGTGCTGGTGGCATGGAGAGCTGCTCTGGGGTCTGGGGAAATGGGTGTGGCAACCTCTCTGCACCTGGGGACAGTGCTTGGGTCTGGGACTGGGCAGAGAGCTGGGCCTGGCTGGCGGCTGCTTTTGGAGCTGGGGCAGGAGCTGCAGCTCTCACAGCCCGGGGGGGTTGGGAGGGGCCCTGAATTGGGTGCATTCAGCGTGGCACAGCTGGTGTGGGCTGCGGGGCGGGGGGGCTGCAGTTGCTCCTGACACTTTTGCCTCTGAATGTGATGATAAACTCCCTTTCCCGATTAGCGCTGATCCCTCTGCCTCCAAAACAGTTGGCCCTAATGAACATACGGCCCAACAGCTGTAAGCGGTTATACATATGCATGGATATATATATTTATCCCCCCCCAGCCCATCCATATATACTGGAGATCACAGCTGTTGCTATTCTTCCTTGCAATGCAGATCAGACGCTCTCTCTCTTTGGAGTCTTACTTGACCTATTTTGCAGGCGCAAGATTTTTTGTGATGATGATTTCCCCAGTTGGTGCTTTTGATTCTGCCTGAAACATCTTGATTGAAGGCAAACAATGGCAGCTCCGGCAGCCGGCAGCGCCCCG
>WBNO01028459.1:242212-271356 GCA_013400575.1 Peucedramus taeniatus | reverse complement strand
AAAAAATTGGGTTTGATTTAAAAGGGGGAAAAAAAAAAAAAAAGAAAAGCCAAACCAAACCAGACTTTTCTCTCTGAACACGTCATCGAGCGGGACTCTCCGGAGAGTGTGACGGTTAACTGGTGACGTAGTGTTTGGCCGATGGCTGGCCGTAGACCCTATAGAAATCCTGCCGCCCGTGCTGCTGGGATGCGTCAATCCATTCCCTCACGGCAAGTCCCGGGAGCGACTGGGGCACGGCGGGGGCGGGCGGCAGCGGGTGGGAATACTCCTGCGACGAGACTGTCCAGGGGAAGTGCCCCGACCGCGGGTAGGGCTGGTGCCCGCTGTGGTTGGACACCGAGGAACAGTAACAGTTATCCACGGAGCAGACGAGGATTTTGCGCCCGCCGTACTGGGAGAGCACGGACTGCTGAGATGACGTGGTGTTGGGGTAGTGAGATGGGTTGAAGACGGAGCCCGAGTGCACCGGCTGCGGGCCGCTAGGAAGTCCAACTATGTGCTGTGTGGAGCTACAAGGCACCATGGCTTGTGCGGACTGCCCCTCGCCAGCCGAAGCGCCCTGGCTCATGTACTGGCTCGCCACAGTCCCGGACGATGGCTCGAGGAAGCTGCCCTCGGGAAAGGCGGTGGAGTGCTTGCGCTTCTCCGCGCCGGAGTTGCTGACGGTGCAGGGGTACATGGGGATGCTCTGCAGGAAGGGGACGGGGGTGCTCAGAGGACCTGTGGAGGGGAACAGGAGAGGGGGGTTGTATTAAGCACAGTGTGACGCAGCTCCACGGTGCTCTGGCTCCTGATCCAAAGCTGCAGTGGAGCCCCAAGACCCACATTCCAGCCCCATGTGTGCAGAGGGTCCCCCAGCCCGCCCCACCAGTGGCAAACCATGCACACAGCCCCGTGCAGGTGGACTGGCAGATTCAGTTCTGGGCCCTTGCCAGTGGGCTCGGAGCAGCCCCGGGCACTGCTCTGCAAACAGCTCATGAACACAGTCCCTAACAGGAGCAGAGTGGGACAGCCTGGGGGATAAACATGAATCCCCCAAGGAGAGGACTGGGAAGCCTCCACAGGACGTGGTCTGCTCCCAGGCATTGGCTGGGGGCTGTGGGACCATGTCAGCCCCTGGCTGTCCCTGCCCACAGGCAGACCCCCATCTTTCCACTGACTTTTCCTGGCAATGGCCAAACCCCCAAAAGCTCTGTATTTCAGGGTTTTGTGTAACCCCAGAACACAGCCATTTCACAAGACATGGAAAATCCCTTGGGGAGAGTCAGGAACTGGCTTTGTCACTCTCCCAGCTGACTGCAGAAGGGCTCCAAGGAGTCCCTGTCCCAAAGAGCTCTCCCCACTGTTTTGTACTGGGATCTGCAGGGCAGCCAGCTATGGATACAGGAGGTAGTGAGGTCCCATGCCCCTGCACCCCTCAGGTTTCACCCACCTTCCAGCAACTTCCTCAGCTGCTTCTCCTTCTTGGCGATCTCGTTCAGGAAGAGCTTGGAGTTGAGGTGGCCGATTTTGGGTGGGGGCAGGCTGCCACCTGTACAGTTCTGAGTCCTGTTGGGGATGGCAGGCAGAGAGGTGTGAGTTACAAGGTAGACTCAGGAGAGGAACAGCTCCTCCCCTCACACCCTCCTGGAGCCAAACCCCCTCCCTAGGGAAGAGGATAGAAGTGAGCTGGCTGTCTCTGGCAGGCAGGACCTTCTCTGTCCAGTCTTGGTTGAATCCCCTGCCAGGGCACACCTCCTGTAGTGCATGTTCCCTGTGCATGGCCATCCCAGCTCATCTCTGCTCTGCTAGTGCTGGCTTTAACCCCCTGCCCTGCCTCTGCCCAGTGGAGCTGGACAGAGCCCTGCACCCCAACCCAGCTGGTCCCATCCTCTGCTCTTCCACAAGCACAACACTGAGTTTCCCCTAGTCCACGGGGAGGACCTGATTCAATGGCTGCACAAGGGGATTTTTTCATCCTCCCAGAGAGAGAAGGAAGCTGAGCATGGCACATGCCTCTCCCAAACCCTGTAGCATCCCTGACCCTGGTTTTCCTCTGGATATTGTGCTGCTGCCACCCCTGTGGACATGAACACACCCTTTCCCCCAGACACGTCTGTCCCGCTGCGCTTACCTGTCCATTAAGATTTTCACAGACTTGGTGTTCTAAAAGTGGAAGGAGAAGCTCTGGTCAGTAAGGCCAATCCCTGCCATGGTGGCCATGCCCCCTTTCAGTGTCAGCTTCCATGGCCCCCCAGGCGGGGACACTCTGACCCTGGGCACTGAGCCCCCTTTCCCCTGCATGGGCTGCTCCAGCCCCATCTCCAGCTGTGGCACCTCCTCATTTGAGGCCAGCACTGAGCCTGCCTCACTTCTCCTTGACTTCTTCCACTGCTGAGCACTCTGGAGGCATCAGCCAGCCCTGCTAATGTCCCCATCCTGCTTCCCACCACACCCCACACATACCCAATTCTTCCCACACAACCAGACATCTCCACAGCCCCCGTCCCACCCTGGCACGGGCAGCCTGTCTTACCTTCATGAAGTTGATGTCCTCAGTTTTGTCGAACATGACCTGGACAGAGCTGAGGAGCTTCTTGGCCTCCTGCATGCGCTCATTGAGGTGCAGAACCTGGGCCGCGTTTTCGTTGCAGAACTTGGCCTGGGCCTTGTCCAGGATCTCCATGGTCTTCCGCAAGTCCTCATCCAAGATCTGGTGCATCTTCTCATACTGCAGGCGCACCTCGTCCTTCAGCTGGCTCACCTTCTCCTGGGGAGAGGAGCAGGGTCAGGTCCTCTGTGCCCTTCGACCTCTTCCATGATGTCCCAGGAACACCATGGGTCCTTTCCCAGCAGTGGAGAATGCAACCTGAAAGCTGCACCCCAGCTCTGCTCTCCTGCAACACCCAGGCATCTCAAACCCTGCTGTCAGCTCTCACATGGGAGGACTTCTATGTGCCAGAGACCTAACAAGGACACTGCAAAGGTTTCATTGGTTCAGCAGATTCCTGGGGTCTGTGTGGGGATCAGCTCCAGAGACCCAAGGCCAAGGAACAACAACCTGCCGCACTACCAAATGGAAGTGTGCTCCCCTGAAAAATCCCACCCAACCTCATCTGCATGCCCTTTCCCACCTTTGTCCTCATCCTAAGCCCCACCCCAGGCTGGAGACACTTCATGTTCCAGAGCCTTTCCCTTCATGCTCTGGGAGGCTGAGGGCCTTTAAGGACCACAAGCCCTCCCTTCCTGAGAAAGGCTGTGCTGAGCTGAGGATAGGATGTGCTATCTGATATTTAAGGACAACCTTGTTCCTCACCTCCCAACAAAACCCAGGGCCCATGGGGCTGCAAAGCAGCTCCAAACACATTTTGTCTCCCAGAATGATGACTGATGACACTGAAATGGAGGCAGGAAGTCTGTCCAGCTACTCCTCCCCTGCATGTCTGCCTTCCTCCCTGCCCACCTGGCCCCTGTGTCCCAGAAGCTTGTCCCCATTGTGCCACAGGGTGACAGTCTCTGGGACTGGCCATGGCAGGGTGAAGCATTGGTTACCTCGACCAGCCGCTTGTCTGATTCCAGCTTGTAGAGTTGCTCCTCGATGTCCTGCTCCCGCTCCTCCAGGCGGTCCTGCTGCTTCATCAGCATCTTCTGCAGAGATGAGAGAAAGCAGCATCGTCAGAGCCCAGCAGCCACGTGTACCAGTGAACATCAGTGCTGCCCACACTGGCTCTGCCCACATGGTTCAGGAGGGACGGTGCTTTATCCCATCAGGATGCCACTGCCAGGCTGAAAGCCCCCGCATAGCTTGCGGAGCTGGAAACTTGGTTATTTCAATGGCAGAAATGGCAGAGGGGCTGCGTGTGCCAGGCTGTGTTATCGGCTGGGCTGGGTCCCCTGGATGGGGGCAGCACCTCAGGTAACTTTCTGCAGCCTGGTCAGTGGGGTTGGGTCAGGGCCGAGCCCTGGGGACTGGGGGGGTGGGGGGACAGAGAGGCTCATCCCGCACTAAGGCAGTACCATTTTGAGGCCCATCACCCATCGCCAGCAGGCTCCTGCGAGACATCACCACCTCCCTCGCGCTCCCGTACGCCACGCCAAATCCTTTCTCCCTTCCCCGCCTCCTTGACAAGCCCCAGAGCCAGCGTCAGCGTAATCTGGAGGGACAGAGTGAGGAGGAACGGGGCCTCCTCCTGCCACACTGCCAGCCCCCAGCCCCGCTCCTTGGGGCTGGGGCATCCACTGAAGAACGGGGACAAAACCTTATCCCCAGCGCTCCTGCGTGCTTCCCAGCCAGGAGAAACCCACTGCCCATGAGAGAAGGGCTCCATCCCTGTGAGCAGAAGCAGGGCTTCCCAAAACACCCCTCAAAATCAACTCCAAATATTTGCCCTTTATGTTTACTGGGGGGAAAAGCCAGGACACCAGCGGGGTGAGGAGAAGGGCTTCGCCCGGCGCAGAGATGCGGCGTTAGAGACTCAACGACGGGGGCGAGATGGAAAGAAACCGGCAGCAAGAATGAATTTCGAGGGGATTATTGCTATTATAAACCGCCACTTGGGAATTTATAATCAAGTAATTAATTCCTGGACGAGGCGGGAGGGGGAGGGTGGCAGAGGCGCTGCTGGGATTAATTGCATTGCAGGGAAAGGCTGTCACCTCCGACTCAATTCAGGAGCAGGAATGCGAAGCCTCCTCCCTCCTGTTGTTTTTCTTAAGGTCTCAGGCACCTCCAGCCTTACTGTCATTGGGCTCCTACCACTAATAATAACGAGGAGCTAAAAAAACCCAGCTTCCCACTCACAGGCACACTCCACATGCATGCCCGGGATGCAGGCGTGTGCACCCACCCAGGCACATGCAGACAGACACACAGACAGCACATCCACTGAAACAGGGCCGAGGGGCAGTCACAGCAATGCAGACCCCCAGCCCACGGGGGGACATTTGCTGCGCATGCGTACAGAAACACAGGGGCTTGCAGCATCCACACGGAGAAAGATTTAAGACATATATTAAAAATCTCCTTTTTTCATTGTAAAATGATTGTTTTTTGTGCTGCTGCATCATCAGGAGGCTGCAGTCCACTCCCAGGTTTAACATGGTGGGAACTGAGCTCTGGAGAGTGAGTGCAACACCACTTGCTTGAACCTTGGAGAACCAAGAGTGCAGGCAGGAACTGTGTCCTAGGTCCTGTGCCAGCAGCCAGGCCTGAGTGTGGAGCTGCTGGGGGTTTCTCTAGGGGCTTGGATAGGGTTTTGGGTCAAGCACCAGGCAAAACTGTGGAGCAGGTGGACAACAGCCCTATGTAGGTGGATTGAGAAGTGGCAGGCAACAAGCCTGCTCCTGGGCTCCACAGAAAGAGATTCCTTCCAACATCCCTGCTTGCAGGAGGCCAGTTGAATGTGGGAGTTGGGCAGGTCGTGCAGCGCAGGCTTAGCTGCTCACGCCCCACTCTGGGCAGCCAAAGGACACAGTGAGCTTTGCACTGAGCCCTTCCCTACACCTCCTTCCCTGACACAGACTCACCACTGCCACCACAGACAGCCAGACCCGTCCCACACCAGCCCACCAGGAGGACAGCCAAGTCTAGCCAGGCCCCCAGGAGCAGCCCCATCCTCAGCCTGACTTCCCTGTCTGCCAGCTGGGACGGGAGTGGGTAAAAAACCTAGGACAGGATCCGAGGCTGACAGCTTGCTGGGCACAGAGGCCAAATCCCCATCCCACTCTGTCGTACCCATCAGGTATCTGACATACCCCAGGCAGCCACTGCCCTTCCCCCTGATGCTGCTGGGATACTCTTGTAGGGAAAAGCAGGGTTTCCTACCACTGGCAGATGCCAGGCAGGCAGAGGCCACCCTGCCAGCCCCACTGGTCTGAGGGACCCCCAAGGGAGGCACCAAACAGCCCCGGACATGCACGTACCATCGCCCTGCAGCTGCCGTGGCAGAGCTGCCAACCTTTGTGTTTTGTAACAAACCTCAGACTGCTCCACTCCAGGAATCATGCAATTATGTGAAATCACAAATATATATATATAAACATAAGTGAAAATAACTTTTTATACATATAAGTTAATTTAATATCACCTCACAGCTGGAAAAAGTGACCAAAATCCAACCGAAAGCCATAGAAATCAGACAGAGTAGAGGACATGCAGCGCTTTCTTTAAACCTCATATTTGAGCCACTCTCTTTTTAGGGTGATTTAAAAACTGAACGTGTCTGGGATTGCAGTGGAATAGGAGGGCTTTTCACCCACGGCAACAAAACCTTAACAAGACACAAGGGTATGAACTACCCCTTCTGGCACCGAGAGGCAAAATTTCATTGTCTATGCAGCACAGGCTGAATTCCTTAGGTATTTTGAAAAGGAAAATATATCCCTTCCCCTTCCATCCCCTCCCAAATCTGGCATTTCTGAAGTCATGAACTCCTCCTCCTCCAGGATCAGAATTTCTCGGGGTAATTTCTCACATTTCATGCATGACCTTGATGCTGGGAGAACCGAGGCTCCCTCTGTACAGGCACCCTTCCCAGGCTGTGAGCAACCCTGGTCCCAGTTCGTCTTTTCCGAGACACGTCGCCAGTTTGTGAAACGCATACTAAAAATGCTTTTTATTCCAACACCAGCTGAGAGTGAATTCATCTCATTAATTAATAAATTAGTCGGTGGCTGGGGTGAGTGGCTGGTCCACCATGACCCTGTAGGCCCCAGTGAGACTGGGCTAGTTCATGGACACCAGCTTATTCTGCAGGAGATGAACATAATCTCCCCCCTCCTCATGGAGAAAAATGAAGTGTGGGTACAAAAGGGCTGAGCCCATACAGGGAGCTCACAAACACACCGTGGGCATCACCCCTGCTGGACCACCAAAGGTGGAAGGACAAAGGAGGGGACATTATTGTTCACTCCCCTTCGGGTGCGAGGGTGCACTCCTCCCGTGCAGGCAGAGGAGGGTGATTCCTGAGCAGCAATTGTAGCAAGTCAGATGGGTTTGGGGTACCAAGGTCATGCACTGGGACTGAAACACTGCTTGGAGGGACATGTCTGCACGAAGCGAAGCAAGCACTGCGAGGTCTTGTTGCAGGGAGGATGCACACAGCTGGTCCCCGTGGGACTGTGCTGGGGGAAGGCTTGCTGACCATCACTATCCACCTATCCACGGCACTTGCTGGGAGGATCCACCACCAGGGAAACCACACCCACCCTGCCTGCACCTTACTGCACCTCCTGGTCAGTCCCCACAGACTGTGTGCTGACCCCAGCCCCAGTGGCTGCCCCAGCATGGGACACATCCACCCTGCCAGGCAGGGCATAGGGACATGTCTGCTGGGGGACAGGGTAGTCCCAACAAGGAACTTTTACAACATTAAATGCCTGCAGCCACAAGACAGGACAATAGTAATAAAGAGTTTAGCAGCTCTGATGATACAGGGCATCTATGCTTCTCATCTGAGAGCCACTGCATGGCTGCAGCACCTCAAGCCTCAGATGTGTTATACACACAGGTCCAGCTCAACCAGCTGGGAAAACCTCCACTGTAAATGGGGGCAATGGGGTGTAGGAAGGCGCTCACACCCACCCAAGACCTCCCAGGCAGGGAACAATCTGTGGGCAAGATATTTCCCCTGACTTGTCTTGGGCTGGTCTCAACACTGTTCTCTCCCAAAGGGCAGAGCTAAGCCTGTGGTCACTGCTGAGCCCACAGTAACAGTGGATTATGGCCCTGCCCTGCCTGAGGCCCAGCACTCCCCTCAGTCCCTCTTTGCAGCCCCCAGAAGTCCATTGCCCCAGGGCCAGCATCGGGGCAGCAAAATCCCACGACATGCCCCAAGTTTTTGTGTTCTCTGAGGCTGGTCAGGGCCCTTCTGTGCCTCCCAGGGGGAACTGGCAGGAGAGAGCCTCTGGCACCCCCTCCCTGGGGGCTCGCGTGCTCACCAGCCCCTGCCCAATTCCCAGCAGGATCAGGAAGGAGCCTGGCAGCTTCACCAGAGGCAGAGCAGTGCCCCATGACCTGCTGAGCTGCTGTGGTTTTAAACAAGAGCTGGAGCAGTGAAAAGCCTTACTGTGTGCACAGGGCAAATGGAGCCCATGCAGCTTCTCTTGATGTCTAATAAGCCCTGTGCATCCTTCAGGGCCATTCACCTTGCAAAAGCAACCAAGTGCCCACACACTGACCTGTGGGATGCTTGCAGGATGCTAATTCCCAATAAACTCTGCTGAAACTGTCTGTGGGTTTGGAGGGTACTACAGCAGGGCAGGTGAGCAAACCACGGGAGTGCACAGCACAGCCCTCATTCCTGTAGGAAACTGAGGGAGCAGAGAGCCAGACTGCCCCACAGAGCACCTTTAACCACAGCTGGACAGCTGGCCCAGGACAGGCACACTCACTTCTCTGCCTCTCTCCTTCCTCCTCCTCTGCGCCCAGGCCTTCCCTCGCCGCCAAATCCCAGCCACCGAGTGAATGAGGACATTGTTCGCAGTCACCGGAAAGCCAGAACGGAGGGAGCAGCTCGGAGCATGAGGGGCAGGAAGGGTGAGGAGGAGGAGGAAGGTGGAACCGGAGCGAGGAAGCTGCAAAGGGCAGATGCCTGTTGTGGGAATGGCTCCAGACACCTGCAGCTCAGCCCAGGGACCGGGATCAAGAGCCCCCATTGAGACACACGTCCCAGCACGTTGCTGGAGACGGGCCTGAAGTCACAGTGACTGAATTTTAATGCACCAAAAGCTCTGGACCAAGGAGGCGAGTGCAACCTTTCGCCTCCCCAGGCCTCCCACACACAGGCTTCCCTCTCCCCAGCCCCGCTCCGTCAGCTGGACCATTTTCTGAGAAATACCCACGCGATGAGCTATTTTCATCCCTCCTGAAAGTGTCACCCCACCTGCTAACACATCAGAACTGTGACACTGTGCACATCTGGGGCACAGCACCCTAGTGCCCCCAAAAACAGGATCTCAAATCATGAGATCATGCACCATGCACTGTGCCACAGCCCAAACCCCTGGAGCATCCCTCCCCCCCTGCTGGTGGCCTCCTGCTGACCGGACCCAGGCAAAACCAGCTCTTTCAAACTCCCCACAGCCTTCACAACACTCGCAGGAGGCTGATCCACTTAAAGAGGCAGGAAGGAAATGCTTTCTGGTTGGAGCTTCATCTTGCACACATTTACAGTGAGCACCAGGCAGAAGGGAAGGTCTCCAGCCAGAGCACGAGGTCTTGCCTCCCCTGGCCAGCCCGGAGCATACACAGTGCTCCAGGCTTTGGCTTTTCTCACAGTGCTCCCTGTGCAGAGATCAGGCTGGTTTATCCTCAACAGGGGAAGGAAGAGAGGAGGGGAACAGCATGAGATATTAATAGCTGCCCTTGCTGGGAAGAGATGGAAGCAGCAGCCATGCAGTGAACAGGCACCAAAGAGACCCCCTTTCCAGCACTGAGGGACACCTGAGCACCAGGAGAGCTGGTGCTTTGTAGAAAAGGGCTGAAGGCCAAATAATCAGCTCCAGCTTGGGGGAAGAGGACATACAGGTGCCTCTTGCAAGAGCAGCTCTTCACCCTGTTCTCATGCTGGAGTGGGCGAGGATGTCTCCTGCTTGTTCACATCACGCTGTCAGATGCTGCCTGGCCTCTGAGCCTTCCCTGGAGAAGAAACCATCAGGCTTAGACCTGAGATGTCCCATCTCCACTGGCTACCCCACAGGCACAGCCCCATGTCCCACCTCCTGTGCCCACCCCAGCAGCACAAGTGGCACACAGCAGCTGGATGCTCCCATAGAGCCATGACTCATGACTGCTTAGCAGAGCCAGGTCAGGCCTGGCTCCTGGAACATCCCAGGACAGTGGGCATGGCAGACCACACTTCTCTGCATGTCCCTGTACCAGAGCAGATCCTGGACCATCAAAGGGCTGTGCTGGTGCCTGCAGCCTGGGACAGCTCTTTCCCTTGTTTACACCCAGCAGAAAAGGAAGAACTTGTTAATAAGGAGAAAATACAAGGCATTGTGTTCCATGGGGCCAGCAGCAGGATTCCTGGAGGCCAGGAAATGGGAAATGCTCTGTCAGAAAGCAACCTTCAGGAGGACCTTGAGAATGCTAATTCACCTTCCTGGGCCTCTGTGTGCCCCCCTGCTCATCGTGGCCATGGGAGTTACTTCATGCTGTGCCTCTCACACAAATGGGGGAACGAGGCTGGGGCTCTACCTACAGTTTTTGGACCCCAACTTCCAGCCATGACCCAGCTGCCACTGCTGTCAGTGTCCTTGGAGTAGGGAGGAAGATTTGCTTTGGGAAGAAAAGGAGGATAAGGGATATTAAGGAGCAGAGTGATGAGGCCAGTGGCTGGACACACATCACCTCTCTACCAGCAGCCCTGCAAGTCCTGAAGGAAGGAGCCTTCCTCATACTGGGTGTCCAGTGTGGACTATGTACCCCTCAAAACAGAGGCTCCCTCCATGCAAAGCACAACTAGAGACAGTGAAAGCAGGGCAAAGTGCCTGTGCCAGACCTGGGGCTCAAGACTCACTCATAACATGTGCAGAAGAGGAAAAAAGGAGCTGGAAATGCACCAGGAAGACAAATACCAGGACAAGAAGCTAGTATGCATGCTGAGCATGCAGCCAGGCGAGTCATGACTGATGCTGCTGGCTCCACAGGACAATGATGAGCCTTGGTGATAGAATCATAAAATCATTAAGATTGGAAAACACCTCCAAGATCTTTGAGTTCAACCTGTGACTGAACACCACCTTGTCAACTAAACCATTAACACTAATGGCCAGGTCCAGTCATTTCTTGAACACTTCCAGGGATGGTGACTCCACTACCTCCCCGGGCAGCCCATTCTAATGCTTAACCTCCCTTTCAGTGAAGAAATTCTTCCTGATGCCAAACATGAACCCTCCCTATCACAGCTTGAGGCCTGTCCTTGTCCTATCACCTGTTGTCTGGGAGAAGGGGCCCACTCCCACCTTGCTACACCCTCCTTTCAGGCAGTTGTAGAGAGTGATAAGCTCTACCCTGAGCCTCCTTTTCTCCAGGCTTAACACCCCCAGCTCCCTCAGCCACTCCTCACAGGACCTGTGCCCCAGACCCTTCACCAGCTCTGTTGTCCTTCTCTGGACTCGCTCCAACACCTCAATATTTTTCTTGTAGTAAGGGGTCCAAAACTGAACACGGGATTTGAGGTGCTGTGCTGAGTACAGGGGGATGATCACAGTCCTGGTCCTGCTATGCAAGTATCCAGTATCCTGGTACTGCTATACAAGCCAGGATGCCACTGGCCTTCTTGGCCCCCTGGGCAGCTGCTGGCTCATGATCCCCAGGTCTGCTTCTGCTGGGCAGCTTTCCAGCCACTCTGCCCCCAGCCTGCAGCACTGTGTGGGGTTGTTGTGATCCAAGTGCAGGGTCCAGCACTTCCCTTTGTGGAACCTCATACAACTGGCTTTGGCCCATTGATCCAGCCTCTCTAGATCTCTCTCTAGAGCCTTCCTAGTATTAAACAAGACTGGTCCAAAAACTGAGCCTTGGGGAACCTCACTAGTGACTGTGCCTTTGGCCAGTAGAGCCACTTCCTGCCTCATATCTGCCAGAAGACACAGCATCTCATCAGGGAAAATGCTCCCACACTGTGTCCCAATGCCACAGGGACAGCAGATGCATTTGGGTGGTGCAGGAACAAGATGGAAAGACCACCTCTGAAGGCTGGGGCTGGGGCTGCAGGCGTGACCAGGCCCTCAGGGCAGCGAGGAACTCAAGAAATTTCTTTTCTTTCTGCTGGGAAGGGAGGGAAAAGAGATCCTCACCCAGGCCTGGGTGTGAACACTGGCCAACAGCCCACCCCAGCCAGTTTTCAGTGGAAGGACAGTACAGGGCACCTTTGCCTGGGAGCAAGGAGAGCCAGGAAGAGTCACAGGGCTCAGCTCTGTGTTTATGAAGGTCTGCATCTTCTTCACCACCAGGGATGCAGGGGAGGAGCTCTTTTCCCCACCTCTTTCAGTTTTAGGTGAAAATGTACATGTTTAGGGCTGCTTATAAATCAGTACCAAAATTCACCCTGCTGCTGAGCCATCTCCAGCACAGGGCTCTGGCTGCAGGCCCTGGCACAAACCTGCCCTGGCCAGCACCAAATGCCCTTTGAGTAACCAACTCAGGAGCACCAGCACTGGGAGATTGCAGGGAAAGTGCAGGGGTTTGTGACATCCAGAAAGTTTCAGACACCCAGACACAAGTGCCTTGAGCAACTGTTTCCAGCCACTTGGGAGCTCAGACTGACACCAACACCTGGAGCACAACTGGTCCCCATGACCAGCATTGCCTTGTGCTTCATCCCTGCCATGCCAGAAAATAAAATCTGGGGCCTGTAGCTGTATTGAGTGGGATTCACCAGATTTCACAGTTTTTCAGAGCCTAAAAGATCATGTAATAAGTCCTGCCCTTTCTGCCTTCAGCACACTCTGTGCTTGTGGTTTCTCAAATGCTTCAATCAATTTTTATGGACATTAGGGGGGCCCTACCATCCTTTTCTCCATCATGTCTGTTTTCATACATCTGCCCCTTCCCAACCACAGATACAGATAAAAAATTAATCCAGAAAAAAAAAAAAGAGCAGTCTGTCTTTGGTGGGATCATCTCCCCCAGCTGGGTCTCAGAAGCACTCTGCCAGCTCCAGTGGTGGCAGTCTGGGCAGCAAAGGGAGATCACTCACTGTTGAAACTCAGCTGAATCACAAAGTCCTGCTCCTCACACAAGCCCCATTGCTCTGACATATCACTTCTCAATTGCTCCTCCCATAACCCCCATAAAAAATTCAACAGGCTTTGGCAGCACCCCCAACCCTGCCTTGATCTGCTGCTGTCGTCCCACTCTTGTCTAGTTCTGTTGAATTCCAAGATCTTCCCAATGTGACAAAATCTCAGGGTCTCAGTCAGTTGTCCCCAAACTGTGGCTTGCCTTACAAAGGAGCCATCCTGCAAAGACCCATCCTATTGCTTGGCAGCAAACCTACCCCCATCTGCAAGCCCTGCAAAATTGAGAAACCCTCACTCCCATTTCCAAATAAACATCTTGGATTCAAGATCCAGCTGGCCTGTGTGATCTCAGAGCCTTCTCCCTGCAGGGGTGAAACACAGCCAGCCTCTTCCACCCTTGCTCCCACTGCAGGCTGAGCAGCCTCTCCCCTGCCCAAAGACCTCCACCCCGCATCCACCAGGCTGAGTCCTGCCACGGGAAGCCCTGAGCTCTGAACAACAGCCTCTTTGGCTTCCCACCCCCCTGATTTCTAGTTTCTGCTCTGGAGGGAGCCTGGCACGAGGATCTGGAAGCATAAACAGGCTTTATGGGGAGCTCAGATACCTCTGAGGAGCAGAGCAGCAGCAGCAATACCCACGTGTACCCACATCCTGGCCATGAGACCACTGGCAATGACCTGCAGCCACGTGCCTCATCACTGCCTCATTTGGTGAGCCAAAGACAAGGGGTCCAGCTGCACAAAGCACCTCTCCAGACTCAGACAGCACTAGAAAGAAAACCCTCCTTTGATTTAAAGGCCATGATTTTATTTTTTTTCCTCCCAACTGATCTAGTTAAACTTCCAACCGCTCAAGGCTATTTTAATTTGTACTGGTAAGTTAAATCAACACAAACAAGGACAGAACAGGTTTATATGCACGTCTATTACTGGCCTGCACCAACTAAAGTGCAGCTACATTTCTCCAGGCAGCTTTTTTTTTCTCTAATAAAGATAAGGGGGACGTTTTTGTGCACCTCCAACTGACAAATGGAGCCTGAAAGTGAATTGGGAGTCAAAGCCTTGAGGAAAGTCAAGGTGACTTATGCACCAATAGGCTGGATTCAAAGAGCTTTGCAAAAATGCAGATCAACTAACAAGATTTATAAAACTCGTTAGGGGCTTAGAGGTCGCTTAATTCTCAAAGGTGCCAAGGAAAGTGCCTGACTCGCAGAAGGATGGATGGGGCTTACAGAGGTGGCTATCTCAACCTTTCAGTTGCTTCAAGAAAAGCGAACTCAATTTCTCTTGGAAATGAGGTTTTGACATGCCAAGATGTTTACTGTGAGCCTTGGCTCCTCCATCACTTACTTTAAAGAAAAAGAAACCAAGTCCTGTTGCTGCAGACAACTGTTACAAACATCTACTGAAAGCCACAGCAGAATCTGCTGCTTCAGCTCACCAGCGCCAGACACCACCCAGAGGAGTATGAGACCAGATTCAGCACACAAGCCGGAAAAAGCAGAAGCGGGGAAAAGACTTTGCACTTCTACAGCTCCCCAGTGCCTGGCATTTTGCAGGCTGAAAGCAGCCTGTCAGCACCTGTGGGCAGCCAAGGAAAGGTACAGCGAGTCCAGCCATCCCAGTGACCACGACCACAGTCTGCTGAACACCAAGGACCCTCCACTGCCTCCCTGCTGGGTTTTTTCTCTTACCAAATTTTTTATTTTTTTTTTGTGAGGTGGTTGTTGAGAATCTGAAAGCCCGGATTATAATCTTTATGAATCCCATAGTTAGATCGCGCTGAACAGCAGCCCAGCAATACCAGATGTTCAAACAAAGCTGCCAACCGACAGCTGTCTGCAGCTTGCAGCGTGTTTTTACTTTAAAATGCAAAATGATACCAATCTATATTAAAAGAGAGACGTTCAGAGCCTTGCGATAGCAGCTGAAGCCGCGGATATTGCTCTTTCACGCAGGGTGTGGCGGCAGAAGGAAATATCTCAAAAACTACTGCTTAAGCCACCCTCCCAGCCCCCCCAAATCCTGGCCCCTTTCCTAATGGGAAAGAGACTCACGTTACTGCCTGAGTGCCGTGAATGTACCAGTGCGTGTCCAAACAAGCCAGCAAAAAGAAAAATGCAGCATGAACAAACAGTGTCTAACGAAGGATGCCAGAACGAATCTGGGCGCTGCCCACACCTGGCTCTCAGCAGCATGGGGAGGACAAAGTGACACATGGGGGGATGGAGGGAACCAGTCCTGGGATGGAGAGTGCAGCCCATCCTGCACCAGTGACCAAAGTGGGACAGGAAATGTCCCTTCTGGCAGCACAGCACTGCCAGTGGAAGCATGGGATGGAGGGGCATCTTCTACTGCTCCAGCCCGTCTGCCCAGCGTCTCACTTCAGGTTGTCCCACATCCCTCTAAAACAGGGATGCTCTGGTCTCACTGGAGAAACTCTGCCTGAGTCTCCTTGATGTGAAGCAGGTTTTCAACTTGCATTGCTTTGTACCTTTATTTCTTAGGTTGGCTGGGACCAGGCACAAAGCCCTACACCCTGAAACCTTTTCTGCATACCAGCAGCTGGAGAAGGCAAGAACTGGAGCTCAGCCTTGCCCTTCATTATTTCTCCCTCTGGAAATGCAAGCCACCCACAAGGACCACATTTTGGGGATGGCAAGTCCCGAATACACTAGGCACAGCACAGTACTCCTGGCTTGCAGGAATTGTGCAAAAAGTGCTCTGGCTTACTCGAACGTGACGTCCCAAATTCCCCACCAGCCGCGATCACAGGAAATCTTTGGGACCTGTCCCAGGACTGCCTCATTGTGCTCCGAGCAGCAACAGCATGAATGAATCATGCTCCTCAACGTGACACCCAGCTCCCAGCAACGTATTTAGGACCAAAATATTTACGTTGCAAATGAGTAAGAATAGGACCAGATCCCCTCCCCAGCCTGGTGACATAAAAAGGCCAACCTGGTCTTGCATTGAGCAAGTGGGTGGCAGAAGGATAGGAAAACAGGAGGCAGAGACCAGTCCCATGTCTTGCAGCCTGGATCTGCCCAGCGATGCTGAATCAGAGCCCTTCCCAGTTACAACAAAACCCCAAAGTGGCAAGCACTGAGACTACAAACCCTGTGGTACCACGCTCCCTCTGGGTGACACGTGAGAGAGCATGCTGGGACCTGTAGTTTCCAGCCAGCCAGCAGCAAAATGCCATCCCCCAGTAAACACGTCTCAAATTAAAAGTGATGCAAAGCCCCCAAACTCCTGGCAAGGTGCCAGCAGTGGCTTCTTGTTGGCAGGCACTTGGCCAATTCCCATGTGTTGCACCAGCCCGCTTTCAAGGAGAAGCCAAGAGCCTATACCCTACAAATCCCCTTGCAGCTGACCTGCAACCTGCCCTTTCCAAAGTGACGTGTCTACATGGACTGCAGGATGCTCCCAGAGCTCTGGGGCAGCCCTGGCTTGCAGGAGCCATCAGCCCTGCTCCCGCCTTGCTGTTGAGCCCCTCCACCTTTGCTCCATGGCACTGCAATGCCAACCCCAGAGCAAGACCCTGCATCTACTGCTGGTCAAACTTCAGCTACATAAAGCCCAACAATGCATCCCTCGAGGGGTCCCATAAAAATGCCACTGAAGCAACCAGAGTCTTAGGCAGCAAAGGGCAACACACTGGCGTGGTGTTTTCAGACAGAACAGCACAAGCAGGCAAAGCTCCACCGAATCACCAAACCAGTAAGGCTGGGGGCAGCCAGCTCTCCACAGGATCCCAGATGGGCACAAGGCCACCCCGGTAGTGCTGTCACCCACACATCACACCCTGGGGAACATGGCACCCCTCTCCTTGCCCGCTCACCCTCCCCGCTGCAGAGGAAATTGTGCGCCCGGCTGATGTCAGGAGGCATCACTTCACACAAAGGCCAGGCTTCCTGGCGGGGAAGGGGTGGGGGAGTGGGGAGGAAGGGGAAGAGGAGCCTGGGGCAAAGGCAAACGGCATCTACAGCTCCTTGTGTGCGCAAAAGGGGCAGCAGCAGGAGACAACATGGCCCCTTCTACTTCAACTGCGCTTGCACCCGGGAAAGAGAGGCAACATCATATTTCCCAGTGCCCTTCACAGGAGCCACGGCATGGCCCTGCCCTGCACCCTCTGCACCCCTTTAAGAATGCACTAAAAATAAGGGACTCAAGTTTTTTTTTAATTTGCTCCTGCACATAAATCAGTTCCATTTTCTCCATGCCAGGCTGTGGCTGTTGCCAACCAGGGGACACAGCTCCCTGCTTAGCACCCAACCAGGAGAAAAAACACTTCTATGACAAGATCTAACATCTGCACCCCCAAAATCAGCACGAGCATGCACCCCACCTGTCTCCGACTCATGGGTGGCTAAATACTCATGGTATCCATTAACTGATAAATACAGATAAAAATAACATATTGAGGACCAAAGGCAAGAGTAATCAGCAGCCCTCATTTCCCAAACTCCTCTCCCTAGTATGCTCCCCAAAGCCAAGCATCTTTCAAAACATGGCACATCACAGTACCCACAGCATTAATATGACCTCCTGCTTCAGTATCTCCTCTCCTCCTCTACCTCCTGCAGTCCCAGCTCACCCACAGGCACTGAAAGAGACTGGTGGCCAGCACCATACTACATTGCTTTTGTCTCCAACTCAGCCACTCTCTCAAGGATAGGAGCACTCTGGACCAGCTGCACAGGGACCAGTGAAGAGGGCTCGGCTGTAGGGGACCTGCAGGATGTGGTCAATGTTGACTGAAAAGGGAAATCATTGATATTGCAGAGGGCAGCCAGGGAAGGTGGATTTTGGATGTGGACACCACCAGGGAATAACTGTAAAGGAGCAAACCCTGCTGCTCTCCTTCAATGTGCTGACTTCTGCTCCTAGGAGAAGGCCTGTCATTGGTTTTTAATCTCACCTGATTACGGACCAGTCTTTGACATTATTGATCTCAGGCCCCTGAAGTATCATTTATCTTCTGGGTTTGACTTAGCCATCAGAGTTTGACAGCTCAGACCCCAGTCAGCTCCATCCTTCCAGGGAGCCAGGGGAACTGCTCTACACAGCTCCAGTCCTGCTGATTCACGTGAGCCATATTTGACGGTCAGTTTCCATCCTCACATAAGGTGTCTTTCACTCTCTGCCTACCTGGCATTTAATTTTCTGACTCAAAAATCCAGCTCCTCAGGTCTCTGGCAGACCAGCATTGCTTCCTCAAGCTTGGCAGTCCAAGGTGCCTCTAGTGCGCCCTGCTTCCCCCTTTCAGTTTCATTATCCTCTTTCAAAGAGGATGCGGTGGAGACACAAATGTTATGGGATGTGCTGAGAACTGCACAGGGATTGGGGGAGCAGCGCCAGCAGTCACTGAACAACCAGAGAAACCATTTCTAGCTGTGACCCACTGCCATTTTCTAGAGTAGAAAGGACCAACAACGGTAGCTCCTCATTCCCAGGTGAGATTGTACCCACAGAAAAACCAGGCGGCTATCGTGGTTTTGTGGTGGATTTCCCTTACCTGCCAGCCAGCACAGCTGCCACAGGGCCAGCTCCTGACTTTTGCTTGACCTTCAAAACGTCAATGCCTGCTCCCTCCACCAGACCCAGAAGAGATGGGCTGACGGGTTCTCTTTCCCCTGGATACCTCCATCCCCCACCCAAACTCACAGACACTCCCAGCCTCCACTGTTTGGGAAGCACAAGGTTTTCCTCAAATGCCTTTGTCAACAGTTACTGGATGCAGTGTGTACATGAAGGCTGTCCTTTCAGATGCCTCCTGTCTCTCTCTCCTGCGAAGCCAGGCCTTGTGTTTTGGGAAGGAGGAGCACTTCCTGAGGAAGGATCCAGTGGACAGTTTTAATGTATAGATAGAGGAAGGTTTAGTTTTTGCTCTTCATCTTGATATCATTTATCATATTGCTGAAAAACACTTTGGTAAATGGAGATTAATACTATGTGCATTCATAGACTGTAGCAGGAACCAGCCCTGGGGAGGAAGTGCCTGGATGGGGGCAGCTAGCAGGGCCCATGTCCTGCAAGGTACCACCATCAGCAAAGAAAGCTCCAGTCTCCAGGGTTGCTTACCCACACTACCATGGACTTCCTGACTCCTAGCAGGTTTCCCCACCTCTGCTTAAAATACCTCTAAATTAGGGTAATACCCTGACTTCTCTGTCCAGACTTTAGATTGTTGCAGAGATTAAAATGATCTTTTTCTCCCCTGTTTTAAGTAGAAAGCTACGAATTCCTTAGCTGGAGGACAGGCCTTGGTTTTACCTGCTGGGCTTACATGCTCGGGAGGTGCATTTGGAAAGGGGCAGTCTTCACACCAGGCACTATTTCCAGTTCCCTGCCCAGATGCCCTGTTGTGCAGGTTGCCAGCAGGCAGAGGCAGGAAAATACCCCCAGATGTGCTCTCATTCCCTTGATGGGGGCAGGCTCCATCCCCACCCCCTACAACCAAACTACTTCTGACCAAAACAGAGCTCGCAGGCCTCAGCCACCCAGTCACAACAGTGCAGCTGTGGAGAAGAGCTGCAGTAATTCCCTCCTGGATCTGGCCACCCCCATCACTAAGGGGTTAGCACAATACCAGAGGGAAGGGGGAGCGCAGCACCCGCCCCCGCACTGTCCCCAAAGGGTCTGTGAGGGGGACAGAGACCTCGCAGCACATTTATTCCGCTCCATCCATTTGAGAGGCACGCTTCAAGGGGCTTTTTGCCGTCAGAGGCGGGTGCACCAGGACAGGAAAAGAACAAAGGGAGGCACCGGCACCCCCAGCCCTTTGTCTGAGCGCAGAGGAGTTCACCTGCAGGGAAAACCTGCTCCCACCGCAGAGGCGGCAGCTCCACATGGATTCAGATGGGGAGAGGGATGCGGCCCCCCCTTGTAGCAAGAGGATAATGAGCAGAAGGACGCAATCACATTACCCTCTCTCTCCCCTTGCCACACGCACAAGCCCATTGCAGTGCACGCCAACCCCCCCGACTTACCAACAACCCAACAGCCGCAACCAGCAATAAAAACCATTGCCACAGAAATATCAACCCACCCCCCAGCGGGATCGATCTGTGTCTGCGTGTGGCCCAGCACCAAACCCTGGAGCTTGGCTCCACCGACCAGGATTGCCTGGGAGGGAAGGGGGTGGGAGACTAGTTTCCAGGGGATGGGGTTTTAAAGCCACACAATAACTGGCTCAAATGAGGGTTTAGATTAAGCTGTTGTATGGCAAGGGAAAACACTGCCTCCATTAGGACATGCAGGATTTTCCTTCCCTTTCTCCAAAGCTGCAGCTCTAGGATGAAGCTTCCAGGTCACCCAGGCAGGGAGAGGAGAACTGGGTGATGCCGAGCAAATGGGGGATCCTGAACAGGGAGAGATGGGTGGAGGGAATAAAAGGCAGATCAGCCCTCCCGAAGCCCCAGATCATACAGTCGGCTGCTCTGACAATGTTTACTCATATTTCAGAGAGACACAGCCATCCGGAACATCACTCCCTGCCAACTGCCTCATCTGGAGCCATCCACAGCTCGGCTCTTCCCAGCCCACTCCAGAGACAGCCCCCCCATCAAAGCATCCACACAGCAAGAAACTGAAAAAGGACGGGTAGGGGGAAGAAAAGAAACAGAGAAATTAAATTAATTCATGTTTTGGGTTTTTTTTTTAACAGTTCTGGTACATCATCTCAGCAAACGGATGACTTGGAGTGTGCTTGGAGTGCAACGGCACCGCTGCAGAGTGCAGGGCACTGCACTGAGCTGGGAACTTCTGCTCGTGTTAGCATCACAAGAGAATCACAAGACAGAAGAGGGACAACCATGATGCCCTGGTGAGAACAGGCTGAAAGCTGTCCCTATCAGAAAGGATCCGGGACTGAGAACCTCTTCCCTGAGTTCATCTGGGGGACATATGTAAAAACTTTTGCGTGCATCCAGAGTCTCATGCCTGTGAATAACCACCCCTCCCTCCATATTTGGGACCAGACATCTCCTCCTCCCATTCCCAAGTATGCTGGATGTAGCTCTTCCAGGAAAAGGAGAGGTGGCTGCATCTGTCCTTCCATGGAGGAAAGGGGAGGGAAGGGCAGGACATCACTGGTCCTGCAAATTTCACATCTCCCCACCAGTCCCCCAGCATCTGCCTCACACTCTCTTAAAGCAAACAGAGGTTCATTGCAGAAAACTGGCTATCACTGCAAGCAAGCTCAGCAGCTCTGAGTCCTCTGTGCCATCCCCCTTATTTCAACTCAACCAGCATCTCCTCAACCTACAGGCTGCTGATAAATGCATGAAGTTGACAAAGTCACCAGAACCTAGCCCAGATCCACAGCATTTTTTTTTTACAAAAGCAAAAAAGCCAGGCCAGACCAGATTCTGCCCCGAAGCCTGTGTGGCAAAGCAGAATCCTGCTCCAAGTGTTTATTTATAAATCTGTACATACATGTACATTTGAATTCTGACAGAATTAATTCTGGCATCCAGCTAATTCAAAGCATTCCTCCCCCATCACACTACTGTTGCAGGCCAGCCCTGCACAGAAGCTGATTATAAAATGCTGCACTAGCCAGGCATTTCTGCAAAGGCTTGTGCTATTGAGCATTCAGTCTTTCCTTGCTTGGCTATTTCATTGTTTCGGTGTCGATCCCTCCTCTCTTGCCCTGTGTTTCCTGGTTACTTTTGTCCCTGCTCTGGAAGCACTGCTGCTCTCAGCCCATTTCAGTGTCAGATTGAAAAAAAAACCCAAAACAATTACATGAAATTAAATAGAAGAAAAGAAGAAATTATCACTATGTACCAAGATTTCCAGTAAACAGATAGGTAACGAGGAAAAAATAGGCCAGTATGCTGCAAGGCAAGCTGCAGCCAGATCTGGGGATAGAAAGCCTGCTGCCCGCCTCCCAAGTACAGCTAAGAAATCCCTGTGTGGTCACACGCTGTCCTCTGGAGCAGAGAGGAGAGAGGTCAGGGCAGCCAGCACTGTAAGAGCCTCTTTATTCTTGGGCAGTTGCACGAATCTGATCGCTTGTGCCCTTTGTGAGACATGGAAATCTGCCTTCTCCTCCCACCCCCTTCGCCAGCCCCACTTCTCCTCCTCCTGCTCACATGGGGACAGAGGCAACTCCTTGGCTCCAGAGGCAAAGACCAAAGCAGCAGAGAGGCTGTGGATGCCACTCTGGCAGGGCCAGGCCCGGATGAGCACGTGGGAGACCTTGAGAACAGTGCTTTCTTGGAGCAAGGGGAGGGGAGAAGAAGGGAAGGACAGTCCTGGGGCTTGTGCATTCCTTGAAGGGCTCACCCAGACTCCCTCGTGTGAGGCACGAGGCTGAGGGGTGGAGAGAAGTCCAGGGTGTCCCACTGCAGTTCATGCCTCTCCTACCTCTCCCTCTCCATCATGCTCACAGGCTTGAGGAGAACAGCACGCTGATCCCCTCCGTGCCAACAGACACATGATACCCACATAAGTATCACACAATAGATTTAGATTAAACAAGGGTCTGGGCTAAGTTCATTATGCCCTCATCACCAGACAAAGCTGGGCTTACACTTTCTAGTTCAGAGACCAGACCATGACACCTCCGTCTCATTCGAAGTCACTGCTGAGGGAGGGCTGCAGGGTGGAAAGCTCTAGGTAGGCCAGGGCAGTCTGGTGAGAGGGGGTGTAAGCCTGGGCTACATTTTGTTGCTATTCCTTGCAAAGCAGCTCAAGGTCCTCAGGTGAACCTTTCCTTGTCTTTCCTCCTTCCACCTCACTCTCCAACAGCTCCCATCCACACTGCATTATCCCCTATGGGAAGAGAGCATTCTCCACAGCAACCCCTGTCCTACTCCTTTACCAAGGCTGTCCCCTCCACAGGAGTCTCCTCCCTCCCACCCAACCCACCAGGCTGCCTCCCAGCATCCTCCATCTCTGCTGTCACTTCTCAGACTGACTCTACACAAAAGACTCGCAGCTGCAGGTCTGGAGCAACCAACCACTGGCAACCTGACGGGCTAAGGGCACAGAAAATGTTCAAGCTTAGCAGGAAAGCAGCAGGGAAAAGCCCTTAATCCAAGCCCTGCGGAGGAAGGAGACTGCTCCAGTTCAGCCAGAGATCTGGGTCTGCCAAGATACCCACTGCTGCTTGGCCAGCAAACCCAGAGGGGTTTGCAGCAGAGTGGCTCAGCTCCCCCAGACCTCTCTAGGGCAGCTCAAGCTGCTATGGCTTAAACTGAAATCTGCTGCCCCTGACAGCAGCAAAGCCCGACAGATCATGTGCTGAGTGGCACGGAGCTAGGAAGCCAGGCTAGGTGGGTGCTGGGATTTCTGCCACTGCCCAAGGCCTAAGAAGTCAGTGCTCATCATGGTAGCTTGACCAACTGACAGCATCCCAGGGCACAATGATCAGCCACATTTAGGAGCACAGTACCATATTCCTGAGGCCCCCGGGCAGGAATTAGGGCATAAGCAAAGCCAGGGAAGGAAACATTTGGGTTAGGCTGACCTAACCCTTGGGCTGGGCTGGCAGTTCAGCTCTGGGGTGCTGGTGGAAGTTCAGATGGCAAGCACAGGGAGAAGCTGCACAACTCCTGTTTTGTAGGACCTGCTGCAAAAGTTGTCTGGGGACTGGGTATGCTCAAAGAGTATCACAGCAAATGCCTGCCAGGCACCAGCCACACCACCTACAGCCACGAGAGCTAAATTAGCACTCCAGCACTTGGGCACTTGCACTCACAATGCCTGCAGTGAGCTGCGTGCCGTGCTCCTCATAAACAAGTCATCTGGAAAATAAGTAAGCCTGTAAAAATCCAGTCCATCACAAGTAACCAAACCTGTTTCAGAGTAAAACAACCTAGAGCAGCTCATGCCAGAAGCCTGGCAGTGAAGCTGATACCAAGCTTCCCCACCAGTGGGACTCCCTTGGTCCCAGCAAAACATCCCTGGCACTGATGGCAGCATGGGGATGCCACGTGGGACTTTGTGGTGGCCAAAGCTGATCAGAGAATCAGAATCAAGTCTCATCAGACTTGAGATCCATTTCTTGCTGTGCTCCTACCAAGCACTACCAAGCTCCTACCTTTCCTCGTTCTCATAATTTAGGAAGCAGAAGTTGGCTTTATGTGGGGTGCTGCCAAGAAAGAAAGCCCAAACCCACTGAGTTGCAGATGGACTCAGCAGCCTGGTCTCTGTCCCCCTGGATTTGCTGAACATGCACTGATCCATGGACAGTGCTGGATGCTGCTCCTACACACCTGCAGAAGGATTCCGAATGCTTTCCTCCAGGTCTCAGCACCACAATGCATTCTCTCCCATTTAATGTTCAAAGCCACCAGAGATCTCCAGAATGTGAAGGGATTTCTAGGAAGCTAGGAGAGGAAGAAATCTATCTCCTTCCTCCAAAACGAAACAGAAGCAGAGCCTGTCTACCCAAGACCTTTTCCACTGGTGGCACCTCTAGCTGAGGACAGGCAGCTGGGAAACCTCTGAGCAAGCTCAGATAAACCTGGCCTCAATCAACCATGTCCCACACAAGGACAGGGCAACCATGGTAACACCCCACAAGTGAGTCTCTTTCTCTTACTGCTGACTTCTTACCCATACTCCAATCCCAGCAATGTATTTTTCCCCTTTTTGGATTGAGAAAAAATAAAAAGCAACACAGCCTTGCACTGGAGCAACTTTCTTTTTCAGCCTTAGAAGCAGGTTCCCCCATGCAGGCAGGAGACACATGGCTGGGGCAGCAAAGGCAAAGATGGAAGAAAAACTGTTTCATTTTGAGACCTTGACACAAACAAAATGAGAAGAAGCAAAAAAAAAAAAAAAGAAAAAGAAAAATAAAAAAAGAAAAAGAAAAAAAAAGGAAAGAGTGTGCCTTGTTGGCTTTTCTTCCCCCCCTCTCCTCTTTAAGCGCTACAAAAACAGGAAACAAAGGAGAAAACATCTCACGGGGGGAAGGGGAGGTAAGCGCTTTATACGCCCACGAAAGAAAGATTAACCACATATTTTATTTACTGTTTGTATTACAGTTGTACCGTGGAGTTCAACTAATTCCAAGCCAGGGCTCTGCGGGTTTGTGCAGCACCTAATGCTGAGCGGGGTCCTTCCCCCAAACCCACCAGGCGCATGTTCCCCTTCAGGCAAACCCTGCACAGACACCCCCTCTCCTCCGGCAGACACCCCCCTCCAGCCTCCTTCACCCAGCCAGAGCACTTCTGCCCAACTGCCAGCTCAGCTGGCAAAGCGCTGGTGCTGTCCCCAAGGAGTTTTGAGCCCCTTTTCCCCTTCAAACCGGTCTGTAGCCAGGGGTAAGGTGCCCTTCGAGGCGGGTTGGCAACACAGCCAGAGGAATAAATGCTAAAAAAGCAGAGTTTGTGGGGAGCATGTTTGCAGACTCCAGTCCCTCCTCCGGACCACGGGGGACACCCCCTCCACAGCGAGTTGATGTTGCAACCCTCACACTTGTGAGTCCCCCGCACCAAGGTCAGGGCTCCGGTCCTCCCAACTTTGACTCATTTCTCAATTAACGGCTTTCTGAACACAAGCCACACATGGAACAAACCTCTCACAATGGGGCCTCCCCCGGACCTCCCAAGCCCAGCGTTACTCATCTGCCCCCCAGTCCCAGTCCATCCTTTCTCGGGATGCTCCGAGTGCGGCTCACCGCTGCTGCAGGGTGAGCAAGCAGCCAGGAATCCCGGGCCCGGCTCCCGCAGGCGGGAAGCCGTCACCAGCTGAGCTCATGCACCCTAATTCGGGAGCCGACGAGGCCACCTTCCTTGCTGGCTGGCGACGGGCAGCTTTCAGCCAGAGACCTAGCCACGGTCACGGAGCAAGGGCTGGCAACCTGCTGGGTGCTTCTCCCAGGGGCTCATCCCTACCCCAGCCACTTCATGGAAGAACTGATTCAACTATAGGGAGGATCCTTTGGGCACACCGTCCCCCAGCTTGGTGCTGTCCTTCATTGACCCAGACTCCGTGCACCCAACCGAGCCACGCGCCCAGCGGGAAGAGACGAGCTTATCATCACAGAGAAAGGAAATTAAGATAACGCGGCGATGGAGGTACCAAGGGATTTGGCCAAGGTCACAAAATAATTCCATGGCTCTACAATACAGCCGTCTAACACTTTTGGTGTCTGGCCACATATCCTAAAATTTCAAGCCAGGGCCAAAATCCAGCCTAGGCAGTGGCAGATTTCTGCCAGGTCATTAGCAGTGTGCATCCGCAAGAAGCGGCAAACATCCAGCCATAACAACGGCAGCAACAACAAAAAAAACATGCAGCAAGAGCGGGAATAAATGAGATCAAAGTGTCCTGGAAAAGGACCTGGAAAAATAGTTTTGGTCCCTGGCTAAGGCTCCTGGGAGATGTGCATGAGAACCCCATCCCAGCCCTGCACAGCCCTCCCGAGGTGGCTCCCCACCCTGGCAGAGGGAAACCAAAATGACTCCCTATAAATAGAAGCAGAAAAGCGCTTCTCCAAAAGACTGACTGGGTCTTTCCCCTTCCAGCGTGTGTGGCGGAGCTGCTGGCACCTCCGTGGAGGTCCCTGGTTTTCCCCCAGAAAACCTGGAGAGGAAAATAACCTTCCTGTGAGCTCAGGCTGGTTCCTCTCTACACCGAGCTGCACCCCCCCGCCCCACTCCCAGGCCTGGCCATCCAATTGGAAAGTAATTATACTGCAATTTTTATTTATGACTTCTTCGGGTTTTTTTATTGCTAAATGGTGACTCATTTTGGCAACATTAAAATACACAGGAAATCATCCCCATTTTACAGTAATCACCATTCAATTCATTGTTAAATATTTATTCGGCAGACAAGCGCCGAGCCTCCTTCGAAGGGTCGGAGGGGGAGCGAAGGGGCAACCGTGAAAAGGGGGAAGGTGGTAGAAGGGTCATGGCAGGGCTGGCCGCAGGGCTGGTAAATGCCCGCCAGAACTGGAGGGTGGAGAGCCAGGGGTGAAAGCTCCTGCCAGATGGCCTGGCCAAGAGCAAAATACAGACCCGCTTTCCCTCGAATCCAGCACAACAGCCCAAGCCGCTCTAGGGAGAGAGGCAGCCCTGTGGCCCCTAATAAAAAAATCACATTATTTGGCCAAACCCCAAGACTGAATCCCCACCAGTGAGACGTCATGGGTCTCAGACACGTCATGGGTCTCTGACACGAAGCTCTTTCATTGCCAGGGGGAAGAGGATGGCGGCCACTGGCCCCAGTGGGAGGCAGTGGGAAGAGCAGGCAGTTTGACATTCACAGGCCTTACAATGGACAGGGTCTGCTCCCGCAGCCGCTTTGTCCTCCCAGGAAGCCAAATTTTGGGGTGACTCGGATGCAGGCAGCTCTTCTGCCTTCCCCCAAACAGCTGCATAGCCCAGCACAAACCTGGCAGACAGCCCCTCCAAATTCCCCTGGCCCAAGACCGCAACCCTTCCCTGCAGAGTGCACACCCAAGGGGCCGCAGGTCCCACAGCTCAACTGCTGTGGCCTCCCAGCACAGACACCTTCCCTGGGGAGCCCCCCAGCACCCACGGGCTCCCTCACTGCTTGGCTGGGAGGCCACCCAACATGTCTGCCACGGGGGGACCCCGGGCGGAAGGAGGAGCAGTGCCAGGATGGATTTCGTGTAGGTCCTACACAAACACAGGGGAACAGACACGGCAGGGAAGAGGGTGGCTGGGTGGTCCCCAGGCTGGGCAAACCCGAGTGTCCAGGATGGTTGGACTCACCCGGATCTCATTGCGGCGGATCTCCACGTCGCAGACCGAGTGTCCCTGGTGGGCCCCGCTGTAGTAGCAGCAGAACTGGCAGACGGCCACCTGCTCGGCCTCGCAGTGGTACAGGCGGTAGGCGTTGTGCTGGGGGCAGCTCCAGGCCCGCACGTCCTCCGCCTCCACCAGGAGATGCCCCCGGGCCGTGGAGGGCTGCTGCAGGTGGGTCTGGACGTGGGACTGGCAGCACGGAGCCTCGCACCTCAAACAGATCTTCTGGGCCGGCAGCGGCGGGCCCCGGCGGCAGAAGACGCAGTGCAGGACTGAGGGGGGCTTCTCCAGGTTGAGGGAGTTGAACTTCTCCACGATGTTGGTGAGCTTCAGGTTCTTCTCCAGGTTGGGCTTCTGGTTGTAGGCCTGGTTGCACTCCGGGCACCGCACCAAGCCCGACTCCTTGGCCCACGCCTCCCCGATGCAGCCCCGGCAGAAGTTGTGCTTGCAGGGCAGCTGGACCGGCTCCACAAAGACGTGCAGGCAAATGGGGCAGATGAGCTCCTCTTCGAAGCAGTTCTTCCAATTCTCGGCCATCTCTGCCGGCAGCTCTGTCGACGCTTCCCCCCAGCCGCTTCGGTCGCTCAGTGCGGTCTAGGGGCGGACGCCGGGGTCTGTCCTCCCTGAAAGGAGAAGGCCGAGGGTGAACGGACAGGCTCCCCCCTCCCCGCAGCACACGCCATAAATAATAAACCGCAGCAGATTTTAAAATCGGGGATAAAATAAACCAGAGCAGCACTCTAGGAATACCCGGCAAGAAAACGCAACGTCCCCATAGCTTCGTTAAAAAACAACGCAAATGGTCAAAAAAAACCCAACACCATCCTGTCGGACTTACAGCCCAAAGTCCTAACCACCCCTAAAAGCCATTTGCTCCTTTTTACCCCAGAAGGTGAACTGAAACTTACCAAAGGTTGAAAAAAATCCATACAAAATCCAGCAGCAGAGTCCAAGTTCCATATAAAGCTCCTAAATTTAGCGCTCCGGATCAGATTTTTCTTTTCTTAGGTTTGCAACTGACATTCAATATTTTAAAGGGACTTTTGTCCCCCACCAAACCTGGCCAACAGCTGAGGGCAGCGACTCGTTCGGGCTTTTTTTTTTCCCTTCCCTGTATTTCTCCTCCCTCTCCCCCTGATGGGAGTTGGGAATCAGAGTCTTTTAAAGGAAACAGATCAAAGGGTTAAGATCCAAAACGGGAAAAGGAGGAAGATTAAAAAAATAATAATAATAGCGACGATGACGATGGCGGAAAAACGAATTCTCTCTGCGGCCCCCGAGATTTGCTTCTAAATCGGAGGAGCAGCAGGGAAAAAAGGAAGAGGGGAAAAAAAGACAAGACAGAAAAAAAAAAAAAAAGAAGAAGAAAAAAAAGCCCTCTCGCCTGCTTCGAGATTACGAGGTCTTGAATGGGAGAGCTCGGTCATTCAGAGCAAACGCCAGCCCAGCACAGCCCGCCCAGCTCCTCCAACGCTCCCGGAGAGGGATGGGAGAGGGGACGGGCTTTGCCACGGGGGGCTCTGAGCCCCGCGGACCCCAAATCAACCTGCTCTCACTTCCCACCAGGGCTGGGGGGAAAAAGGCGCCCAGGGGGGTCCGTTCTAGTTCGTTCTCATGGCCGGCCCGGGGGTCGCAAGCCCCCGACGGTAACAATGCTTTGGGGCGCACGGACGGCGCCCGA
>WBNO01028459.1:141108-241758 GCA_013400575.1 Peucedramus taeniatus | reverse complement strand
GCCCCGCCCCCGCCCCGCCCCGCGGCCGCGCCGCCGTAAAGGGGACACGGCCGGCGGTGGGGCCCGGCACCGAACTCCGCCGCTGCCTTCGAGGAGGCCGGGCGGGGATGTCCCGTGTGGCCGCTGCATCGGCCGTAGGGCCACCCTGCCTGGCCACCAGCATCCCTACGCGGCCAGCGCTGCTCAGGGTGCCGGTCCATAAAAAGGCTGATCGCCCTGGAACCAGTGCGCATCTGGGTCACAGCTGGTGCTGGGCACCGTCCTCATCGCTGTGTACAACTTCCTCACGAGGGGAGAGGAGGAGCAGGCACTGATCTCTCTGGCAGCCGGGGACGGGAGCCCAGGAAGTGGCCTGAAGTTGTGTCAGGGGACGTTAAGGTTGGATATTAGGAAAAGGTTCTGGTTGGGCACTGGAACAGGCTCCCCAAAGAAGTGGTCGCACCAGTTCAAGAAGCATTTGGAAAACACACTCAGGGATACTGAGGATGTTTAATTCTTGAAGATGTCTTGTGCAGGCCAAGAGTTGGATTCGATGATCCTTGTGGGTCCCTTACAACTCAGAATATTCTGGGATAAGTGCCCTCAAGAGCCTCCTGTGTCCTCTTGGCTGCCTTCTAGATGGGCTGTTACTTTGCACAGGACCATTTAGGTGCGTTTCCTCCCTGTGCAGAGCAACAGCCGTTTGTCCCCTGGGGTCTTTTCCAAACCATAAGCCCCATCACCTTCTGCCAGAGCTTGGGGCACAGAGGTGTCTCTGTTAACAGCTCTCCCACCAAATGTTTCCGCAGCTGTTTCGTAGGACACTGTATATCTAACCCCTGCCATATGTGCCAAGCTGCTGGGAACAAAGCACATTGCTGGTGTAAATCCATTTCCCACTGGCGAGAGTGTCAATGGCTCAAAACAAAGTATTTACATCAAAAAATGCTCAGGATCCACAGTCAGGTTTGTGGTGGAGTGACAAGAGGGCAATGGCTCAGTCAGCAGCTTTGGGATGTGGCCCAAACCTGACCCTTGGGTGACTCTCTGATGGCAATTTGCCTCTGGGAGGGATTTAGCAGGAATTCCCCATCTGCAGCCTCAAAGGTCTGAAGACACCACTCAGTGTTGTCTACTGTAGCACCCTATATCCTCAGTGCCTTGGACCCCCCGGGGCAGCCTGCTAGAGGGATGAGCATTCCACACCACTCCCAGTATGGGGACTATCCAGGTCTTTCCACACTGTTTCACAGGAACCCCCTGTGCGTAGGCAGGTCCTGCCTAGAGACACTCTGATAAGGAGACAGTGATGGCTCCTGTGCAGGGCTGGGGCTCACCCCATATCACCCTCGGCCACCCCCCTCCATTCCTGCACTCCTGGGGCTCAAGCGCCGATTCCTGAAAAGGGAGCGGTTTGCTGTGTCATTCCTGTGCCAGGCCTCAGAGCCCATGGGCTGTACCTCTCCTCCAGGGTTTTACAAGCCATCCATGCAGCAGCCAGGACTGGTGGGAGCTGGGCAGGGCAGCATGAGATGTGTCAGAACCGCAGTCGGCTGGCGGAGGCCGTGTGGAGGCAAACCTCTCCTCGAAAAGTCAGCGCAAAACTATTCGTGACTCTCACTTCTTTGTAAACACACACAGAGTACCAGACAGCCTCCAGTGACAGCCACCATCCCCACCCCAGCCAGCACAGGGCTCTTCTGCTTCTCAGGCACCCTGTACTCCCACTGTGGCTGCGCTGGGGAATCTGGTTGGTATTTACCAGTACTTAAAAGAGGAAGGTGGATGGGATGGGGCTTAGCCAAGCTGAAAGATGCACCCTGCTCCTGGCTGGGAATCCCTCTGTCCTGGGACTGGCACTCTGTCATCATACCCACATCTGGATGATGCCATCTCCCTGCCCGTGCCAGAGAAACTCCCTTGGCAAGGGAAGCCCCAAAGCCAGGCTTGGCATGGCAGCCCTTCCACAACCAGCAGGAGCTGCCTGGAGGAAGGCTGTGGACAGGGCCCCCCCTGCCTACCCAGCTCCCAGACCCCTTCCTGACAGTGCTGGGTGGCTGGTGAACACCAGCAGGAGCAAGCTGCAGAAAGCCTGCCCATGCTTCAGTCCCTCCTCCAGCAGGATCTTGGTGTGGCTCCCAGACCACGCCAAGGGGCCACAGAAGTGGTTTGTGGCTGAGTCCTGGTGTACATCCCTCAACCTCCCCCAAGCCTTAGTCTTCCCAGCCACTAAAAGGGTATCATTCCCCTTTGCCAGAATCTCCCTTCAGCAGCCCTTAGTCCTGCTCTGGAAAGATTACTGCCTGCCCCCTGTCTCCTCAGTAAAGTATCAGCATCTCTGCTGAGCCTCAGTGAGCACTGGCTGGACTGCAGGTACCCCCTGCAGAGCCAGGATGCTCAGGCACTTGTCACTAGCTCTGGCATTGAGGTGGCATTGCCTGGTACAGACGCTGTCCCCTGAGCAGGGATGAGTTTGGCTGCTCTGCAGAGCCGAGGTACCAAACTCATTTTGGTGTTTAGGGCTTGGGACCCTGCTGAGCTGATGGTAGAGAGAAGGTGTTTGCAGAGATTTACAGAGCAGTTGGTTGTTAATGTGGCACCATCCAAGTCTGCCACCACCCTCTCTTGGGAACACTCCTGAAGGCTCTGGCACCCAGCCCTGCACCTTCCCCAGAAGCCCTGAGCCCTCTGGAAGTGATACAAAGTGCTGTGTTTCTTGGGTCATTTATAACCCAATTAACCCATCAGAGAAAAACCATCACTCCCCTTCTGTTCCCTTCCAGTCAGGCTGGTGAGGTGGCTCAGTGTGATGGAGAAAGCTCCCTCCACCCTCCTCCATGTGATTAACAGAAGGTTTTCACTGAAGTTTAAGTTTTAAAGCTGAGTTTAAGGATATAAGGAACTTGCAGACTGCTGTCTGGTTTCCAACACTAAATCTGTTTGCTTATGGCCATCTCTTGTTCCTGTTTGGGGTGGAGGAGGAGGGAGACAGCCCCATAGAAGAGGCACAGCGCAGAGGCCCCCATGGTCACCTGCTGACCCAGCCCAGGACACACCACCACAAGCACCATCTGTGCCCAGCCATCCCATGGAGTCACACCTGTCCCTCACACACTGTCACCTGCCTGCTGTGGCATCCTCCCAGCCCGATACCTTTTGGGAGAAGATGCACGTGTGTGTATGCAGTGTGTCTGCAGGGGAAACCTCCTGCCTCTGACATGAATAAAAGGGGAACAAAAGCAGGGGGTGCAGCCTGGTACCCACAGCACACAAAGTAGGTTCCCAGCCCCCCAGGCACTGGGATCCAGTGACACCCACATGAGACACTGGAAGCTGGGAGCAGGTCTGGGGTGGTGTGCTGGGTGCAGGGATGGTGATGCCCTCGTTGGCCCCATGGGAGAGCCTTACCCTTGTGCAGTGGGTGTGCAACTGGGGCTCCTCTTGGGACAGAAATTCTGGGCTTTCCCCCTTCCTCCCTGAGCCTAAAGCATGGGCCAAAGTGGGTACTGAGGGCCGGCCGAGGGGAACTGCATGTCAGGGTGTTGGGGGGAGCTCTGCTTGGTTCAAACAAATCCAGGGTGTAACAGCCCAATCTGAGGTTGACTGGCCAAATCCAGGGGTGCACAGGCAGCCAGCTGTGGAGCAGAGATGATGCTCCAGGGCTCACCACCTCGGCTGAGCTCGGGGTGCTGCTGGGTGCTGGTGAGTGAGCGCGGCAGCGGCCCGGCAGCTGCGGGGCTGAGCCCTGGGGCCGGATGAGGGCCGGTGAAGTTCCCTGCTTGGTGGGGTTTCTTTCTATGCAAATGCCTGGGAGCAGCTGCCCTGCCGGCGTGACTCATTTCCTGCTCTTGTGTCACATTCTGGTCAGGCCAGTTTGGCAAAGGCTTTCTTCTCTCCCTCCCTGGCTTCTCCTCCTTCTCTCCCCAACGCCGAGGGCTGGGATGTGCATTTGCTCAGTCCCTGGCAGGATGAGGCAGGATTTTCAGGAAACTGCGTCAAAGCCACAAAACCTCCATATATATTAAAAAAAACCCCAAAACAACCAAACAAAAAAAATCCAGCACAATTTTCTCTTATTCTTTTTTTCTAAGCATGATGGAGACTGGCGGCCAGACAGGCTCCTCCGCTCTTCCCCCTCCTGGGGCGGCTCCTTCCCCTCAGACCCAGGGGACAGGACCTGGCAGAAAAGCTGTAATGCTTTGCTGGGTGGACAAGGGGAAAAAATGCAGCTTGGTCTCATTTTCCCTTCTGCTGCCAGTTGTAGAGGGGCTGCCAGAGCTGTGCTGCCAGTGGGCAGCCTTTAACAGGGCACGGCTGGTGAGAGCATCCGGGGCAGCCACCATCCCTGCAATTTGCCGGATGTTTCTTTTTCCTCAGCAGAGCTCTAGGGCAGTTTCACCACTGCACTCTGAAAAACGTCGTGAACGGGGTTAAAAGTAACTCGTTCATCTTAAAAGGGGTGTGGAAAGGATGGCAACAAACACCGACAGACCCCAGTGTGAGGTGAGTCTCCCACCACAGGTTGGGAAAAGGGAAGGTGATTCTGGCAGTGAATCCCTCTGGCTGCTCCCACACTCTATCCAGGCTGGCACTCTCCAAAGCCCAGGCTGTGCCACAGGCAGAAAAGTCACTTTTTGAGGCATTTCCCACGTGATCTGTGTTGTAATGGTGAGGTCAGGAGTTACAGCCTCCCAAGTGGACACGTAAACCCTCCTGCCCCGGGGCTCTTGCTTTGCTGTGTCACCATCCCCTGGGTGCAGGGACACTCACACACCTCCCCTCTGCCCCCAAGGCCAGGGCAGAAAGCAGCAGCCCTTTGCCTTGAGCCCGTGGCTACCAGTGGCCCGGTCCTCCCTCTGCACCAGCCCTTTCCCTGGTGCATCCATCTCTGGCACAGCACCCACACCACAGTGAGGCATTTCCCTGAGGGAAAGATGGAGCTCCTGGGTGCTGCCAGCCCAGCAGCAAGCTTGGGACATGAAGATGCCAGCCCCAAATCTGATCATGGGAGACAGGATGGGAGCAGGATACAATCCCACCACCTCCATTCCCCCATGCAGTTTGATTCAGCCACTTTCCCACCAGAAACCACTTTCCCCTGTGGTCCCTGCCTAGAACAAGGTGTAATCTTTGAGATCATCACATCAGTTTCTCAGCCTTCCTCTTCATTTTCTGCATGTTCCCTGCAATTCAAGCCAAATGACCCAGTGCCACACATGTGCTAAAAAGCCCCTGCCAGGGAGCTCTTGGGCTTTGCTGTGAAGGGCAGAGCCTCCAAGGCTGCCATGCCCTGTGCAACCCCAAACCCAAAGCCCCAAAGCCGAGTGGTGCCACCGAGCTCCAGTTTGGTGCAGCTGGGGGAAACTGAGGCAGGTGAGGGCAGGGGATTGCTCCAGAGCTGTGGCCCGTGCACTCACTGCTGCTGGGGTTTAACTTCCTCTCAGAAAGCCTAAAGGTCTGTTTGCCCACAGTGAAGGGAAAAGCAGGAGGGCACTGGTATAAATTAGGTCAGGAAGCATTGCTAATAAACTGTCACTTCTGGTTGTGTAATGGGAGCAATTATTGGTTTAGGTTTTGTTAAGACACCAGGAAGGAAAACACGACCTGTCTGGGGGTAGGAGTGTGATAGCAAACAAAAAAGGAGGGTCCTGTTGACAGAAGGATGAAGCTGCTTTTGTGTTGGAGGCATTTCTGTCTATCCTGGTGTGTTGGCAGCCTGGGGCTTGAACAGACTCCTGCATGGAGAATGCAGGGAGTGGGTTCCCAGCTCTCTCTGTGCTCTCTCCTTCCCCTGGGCACTCCAGGGCTCCAGAGTTTCTAGGCAGGTGGTTTTAACCCCTCTGAAGTCTCCCTGTCCATGATCCACTCTGCTCAGCTCAGTGCTCTGTGCTCACTGTTCCCCTCCAGGATCCTCCTTTGGGGTCCAATGGGGACCTGTGGGCAGCAGGGCTGGTGTTGGGCTCTGCCAGGAAAGCCTGGGAGAAGTGCCTGAGCTCTTCCTGTATCTGATGGCCCTCCTCTCCCTGCAGAGCTGCCAGGCTTCCCTTGCTGCCCACCTTGTGCTGCCCCTGGCACTGCTGGCTGCAAACACCTCTGTCCATCCCATCCAGAGGATGGTTGGCTGCTGGTGGAGGTCACCCAGAGCCTGGCCAGAACAAACTCAGAACTCTCCATGAACAAAACCCCAGGGCCCTGACAAACCTGTGGTGGGGACACCCACACCCCCTCCACGGGTGTCAGGAGAGTGGGAGGCTCCTGGAGTGAATCCAGCTAATGCACACACTAAGGAGGGGCTGTGGCACCTGGCAGCCAGGGTTAGCCTTTAACCACCCAAAACATGTCAGAAAGGGAGAGGAAATTCTTGAGGCACCTATTAACATAAAAGGAGTCATACTTTACGTTCGGTCCCACTTATGGCTTATAAATGATTACTGCACCTTTTAATAAATGGTTAATCAAGTGTTAGAGTCCAAACAAGTTGATGGGTTGCTTATTACCACAGTTTATAACCTTTTATGAATGCCTTCTGTCGATGTACTTATAAACATCCATACCACGTACTTCTCATGTCTTGACACGTTGGTCACATCTGTTTGAAGTTTATTAACCCTTGAGCTGCTCACTAAGGGCTGGCTGGGGGTGTCCTGCTGCTGTTCTGAGTCAATCCATGAGGCTCAGAGGGCACACCTGCACCAGCTGAGGGGCAGTGTGGGCATCCCCCTCCATCCAAAAGAGGCTCCAGGCAAGCAGGATGCAGCTGCATCAGAAATAAGTTGGCAGTGGGGTGTTGCTCTCAGGGGTGCATTTTTTTTTTGGCCACCAGGACAAACAGCCAAGGGAAGTCAGTGGGAGATTCTTCCTCTCTTGAAGTCACCCAGCCGAGACAGGACGTCGTCCTGGGCCGCCCGCTTGAATCAAAACCACAAGTTCTTGGGCTCAGTGCAAGGGGAATTGGGGGAAATTCTCTGGTCTGCAAGCACAGGAGGTAAAACACGATGATTTAATGGGCTTTTTTGGACAAGAAACCCACGGAAATGTCCTTGGCCATCGCTGTTCCTGTGCAGCCGAAGCCCCCCTCCCACCATGTTGCAAATAACGAAATGAAACTTTCAACAAGCTGAATAATCAGAAAACAATTTTCCAATAAAATCATTCCCTGAAATCTCCTTTTAAGGGAAGGACTGGGATTCCCAGTGCCGAGCGTGTTCCCAGCGCCTCACAGTATTGTTCAGCTGGCTGTGCTGGGGCTGGGCAGGCTGCCACACCTCCCTGTGCCCCCGGGGATGCTCCCTGTCACATGGCCCAGCCACCCCTCCACTCCTGAGCCCCTCTGCCTTTATGTTCCCCCTTTTGCTGCAAGCTTCTGATAATTTTCCTGTTCAAAAAGCAAGTCGGACATACGAGGTGCCATGGCCCGTGCTTGCTCCAGCATTTTTAACAGCCAGAGAAGGGATTTGTGCATTAAGCAGACAGGGATGATCCCAGCCCGGGCAGCAAGCTGGGTATCCCGGGTCATCTTGGCCTTGGACACTCCTGGAGATTTTTTAATATCTAACCATGCTTTTTCCTTTGCTCCCTGCTGTCCAGCCCTTCCAAAGTGGGTACCCCGTCTCCTGCAGCAGGAGCATCTCCAGCACGGACAGCCCCGCTCGCTGCCCTCCTGTGGGTTATGATTTGTGGCCAGAGTGGAGAAAGTCTGAGGAAATGAGAATGCTGAGTAAGGGCATTAAAAATACTCCTCCCCTAGGAAAAACAAAACAAACCTGAGGTAAACTTTTTTGGAAAGCCACTGTGGCAATGGCTGCTGCCTGAAACGGGGCTGCAGGCAGTGCTTCCCTGTGGCAGGTGAGCAGTGGGGCATGGAGGGGACAGAGGGGACAAAGCCTGCACTGAGGCCACTGTGGCTGAGCTGCTATGGCCTGTCCAAACACTGCTTCAGTTCTTGTGAGTGATGAGGTGACAGAGGAAGGTAATGCCATTTTTTTCCCCAGTGCAAACCCTGCCTGACAGCAGGAACAGTTCCTCTGAAAGCTGTTTGGAGAAGCTGGAGCTTTTAGGCACACAGGGTGTGCCTAGACAGGGAGCTGGGGCATGCAGGGGGCTTCCCTACAGTGTCCTCCCATTCCTGCCAGGAATGGATTCCTATGCCAGACCTGAGGCTGTGACAAGCAACAGGACAAGGATGCCTGCTGGCTCTCTGGTGTCCCCAAAGCTTGGCTTGTCCTGTGCCAGAGGAAGGCAGCAGGATGTGGCCAAGCCTGGCTGCTCTGGGACCCTCTCCAGTCATGGCTTGGCCACTGGGCCCCCAGGAATACAGGGTGTTAACATGCTGGGTCCTATGCACTGGGTTGTGTTGGGAGCTTTTCCTCTGCACCGAGGTGCTACTGTGGCCAGCTGTGCCACAAACACCAGCTGGGAGAGACAGCAAGCAGGAGAGAAATGAGGGGAAAAGAGGGGAAAAAGAAAAACCCAAAGGGACGTGGTGTGCTGATCTCCTGTGAGCCCACATTTCTGGGTGTTGTAAGATACATCCTTGTGATCCAGGGGGCTGAAGGATAGAGAACACATCCTTCCCATGTCTGCACCATCCTGCCATGGGCTAGGGGACATGCCATGGGATGGGGATGTGCCATGGGAAGGGACATGCTGTGGGGGAGAGGCTTTGCGAGGGGGTTGGGGGTCACAACTGTTCCTGGGTGCCCAAGTCCAGCCATGTTGGCTCTGTCCTGGGTGGGCAGAGAGCACCGGGGGAGTAGGAGCCCCTTGCTGTGGGGGATGCTCCCTTGTTCCACCCATGGGGGCCCATCTTCCACCCCACTCCATCTCCCTCTTCAGCTTCACAGGTGCACCCTCTTCCCCACTGAGGTTCCCAGGCGCTGCCATTCATTTCTCAGATGGGAAATGAGCCCCAGCCCTCTCTCCACACTCCAGAAAGAAACCACCAAGAGAGGAGTGAAATAAACAAACAAATCCCTTCCCTCTCCTGGCTTGGCATCTGCTCACAGCCCTTCCATTATTAATTAGAGAAGCTGCCGGCATTATTAGCAACAAACCGCTCCTAATGAAGTTCAGAGCCGCAGATCCAGGAGGGGCTCCCAGACACTGCTTTTCAGAAACCTTAATTAAATTCACTGCCCGAAGGTGCTTTTGGCTGGGGTGGAGGCAGAGCAGCGAGGCTGCCTGGGCTGGGCACAGCCGTGCTGGTGGTGGGCCTTGGGGGGAAGGGTGCCAGCAGCAGAGGGGCGCTCCACTGTGCCACAGCTCCACACTCCCCTCTGCATTTGGGGTCGAACAGAGGAATCAGCTGGGATGCAGTGTTGCAAAGGGGGTACTGCCTGGCCACCACAGGAAAGGCACAAGTGGATTGCTTAATTCATTAATTAAATTTACCAAGTGGCTGACAGTGAGGGCTCCCAGCACTGCGTGGTGTTCCCTGTGCTTGTATATGCTTCAAAAACTGGGAGGGCAAGAGGCGTGAGGGGGTCTTGGGCCACAGAACCAGTTGTGGGTGGCCTCTCTCCCCCCAAGCCCCTGTCTGGATAAATAACCTCACTGGGAACCCAGCTAACCATCAAGATTTCCTCAAGCAAGGTGGTGAAACCTTACCAAGCTGAGGTGATCTCTTTGTCATGTCCAGCAGGGGCTGTTCAGCACTGGCAGAGCTCGGAGATCTCACTGCTTTGCATTGGGGCTGGGGCAGTTTGTGTCTGGATGCAGCTGTGGGAGAGGTCTTAGGAAAATGATGGCTTTCACTCCAAACTTCAAAGGAACAGAAATCCTTGCAGAAACCCTTTCTGCTGATTGCTCCCCTTTTGATGCAGGGTGGGCTGAGATAACACCTGCGAAGAGCAAGTGCAAAACCTGCCTAAAGCTGGATTTTGGCTCTCCATGCATCCTTTCCTTTCCCTGTCATCCTTCCTCTGAGCACTAAAATCTCCCTCCTCCCCCTACCCAGATATTCCACCCTTTCCCTCTGGCCTTAAAGGCATTTATTACTGAGGAGTGTAAAAAGATTACTGCAAAATCATTCTGTGTTACTGGGAAATCATTGCAACATTAGCTCAGTAATATTTTTTCATAAGTGTTTGCTGTGTCTCTTCTCCAACATATTCAGTCTCTGCACACATCCACACCCCCACAAGTCCCACTGAAGCCAGGAGGCACTTGGCAGAGGACAGGAACACGGACCTGACCTGACACTCACCCCAGCTCCCTCCTTCCTGTGCTGGTGGACGAGGTTGCCATCCCTCAGCCAACTGGCTCCATCCTTGGACCCACGTGCAAGCACTCCCCATTCCAGCTTGTCCAAAGAGCATGGAAAACCCTGGCGGTCAGGGCACTCAGGCTGCCTTGACTCAAGGGGTTTTGCCAGCAGATGCTCATGGAAGATGCTGAGCCTGACAGGTCCTGGGACCAGTCGTTTGGCTGAGTTTTTAGGGGAAGAAAAGATTCCTTTCTCTCCCACACTTGTACTCCAGAGGTCTGGGCAAGAGACCCCGCTTCCCTGGGAGCAGGGGAAAGGTGACAACAAGGAGAAGGAGCTGCCAAAGGAGTCACAGAGCCAAGCAGGAGACTGTTGGTCCTGCCGTGTTGCCCGCAGAGAAGGACACTGACAATTCTGCAAATACCTTTAATGCACTTAGAATACACGGGAGGAAAAAAAATGTTTAGTGATTCACAAAAATATTACAAAAAGTCACGTGCAGGCGAAACACACCCAGCACTGCAATAACAATGTAAGAATTTACATTAGAAACTAATATAAAATATTTAAAAACCTCTGCTAGTTTAGCTTTCTGTTTGTTTTTTGTCTTTTATAAAAAAAAGGAGGAGGGGAGAGGGAAGAAAGGCCATCTACAAGGTACTGGTACACCGGCCACAGAAACACAGGCTCCTTCCAGCCCCGCTGGGAGTGTCCTGGGGCTCCTCCACCCACACAACCCCCATGTCTGCAGACCACACACACACCCACCCACCCACACACACACATGTACACGGCTGAAGTACAGAAAAATTCATCCCAGGGCTGCAAGGGCAACCCCAGAGGTCAGGGTTTGCTGTGGTCCCGGTCACCCATGTGTCCCCTGTCCTGGGAACCTTGCCTTTGCTCCCATTCAGCACACAAAACAAGTAGTGTCCCCAGCGAGAGGCAAAACTTCCATCCGTTTTAAAAAAGGGAAAAGTTAGTGTGTCCAGCCTGGGCTGGACAAGAGAAGGGTTTTAAAAGAGTAAACTTGGGCTTGGAGCATGACTATGGCCAAACTCACAGTACCAGAACTATAGGGCTGGATGGGTGCAAGGAGCATCCCAGTGTTGGGGCCCGGGCATCACTACAAGCCCCTAGCAGGGTGCTGCCTGCTTCCACGGGGCTGCAGATTCCCACTTTGGGGAAAGCCAGAAGCCCAGAGCCCCCCAGCCCGTGATCAGTCCCTACCAGGACAACACTGTCACTCACACCCACCTCCCCTTCCTCAGCCCCTGTGGGATTTGTATCCTGCTTGCTTCTGTAGGAAGACCGGCACAGGAGCCTCGTCCAGCACCACGGAGCCCTTCTGCTCCCATCCTGCTCGGGGCATTGTCAACACGCCGTGTTTATGTAGGACCTACCGCACACGGTGACAGCTCGGTCCCTCCCACCCTCGCCGCTCGTGCACTGGAGAGTTTCCGGAGCCGCACTTTCGCTGCAGTTGGGCCCCAGGGAAAGGAACAAAGGAGCCATTTTCATCTCCAGCCTCGTCGGGAGCGGAGGGAGAGGGCAAGAGAAAAGAACAGTGTTTGCAAAACACGACAATCGGCAGGAAATTTTCTTCTGGCTTTTCGAGGTTGGGTTTGTTTCTCTCTCTCTTCCTCTTTGTAAAGAGGGTAGGCACAGCATCAGGACAGTTTAAAAACAACCAGGCCCTGGCCAGCCACATCTGCCATGTGCAGCCCCTGGGCTGATGATCTTCTCCTGCTATGAGGGCTCCACAAGCCAAATGGTGAACGATGCTGTGGTCTTCCAGCAAGGGAAAGGGACAGGGCAGCCCCTTCACAGCAGACTAGAAATGACGTTTGTGAACTGACGTGCCACTTATGATGATTTTATGGTCTGTCAGCAACTTTAGGGGAAACAGAATCATGGTAGAAATGAAGAGGTGGTGAAGAACGATACACGACAGGGTCACTGCCTGAGAGACAAGTCGATACGGGACCATGTTTAAAACACATTTGCAACCTCAGGCCTATTCTCCATTTGAAATTTTGGACTCATGTCAAACATAAGGGTTGGGTTTTTTTTTGAAAGAAAAGAGATCAAGTAGACACTGCACAACAGAAAAAAATGTTATAAAAATAGTAGGTTGAAACAGAGCTTGTTAGGTCGAGAGACTTAAACCCAGCTTTAAAATCTTAAGAGGTGAACCCCATAGGCAAATCTGGATTTTGAGATTGCTTTGGATACAGCCTGGCTGCTTTGCAGGCTGGCATTTATTAATTGGGACAGATGCACAGCAAGGAATTCTTAGTTGCTTGACAATTCATCTGCCCTTGCAGCTTCACTCACAGGAAAAATTAAGGCACAATGTGTTCTCTCACAGGAGGGCAGTCACATAGTTCCTGGGAGGTGGAAGGGTTCTCCTGGTGCTGGAACCCTTCCTCACCTGGCTGAGATGGAGCAGGGGCTGAAGCCCAAGACTTGATACAGTGGTGCCAGAAGGCACAAGGCCATGCTCTGGGCTTGGGGAAAACTGGACACACGGTCTAAGGGCTTCCTCTGGCCTGAAGCTTTTCTCCCCACCTGATGTGATGCTGCCTTGCCCTGGCCAGGTACAAGCTGGAAAAGCAGGACATGGACTCTGAATGCCAACCTGGGAGGAGGGAAGAGCCAAGCACTGCTTTCAAGTGTTCTGGGTTTTTAAAAAAATATTTCTACTGGTCCCAGATGGAAAACAACTCAACCCGCACTTCTCCCAAGACCATTTGATGACCTGATGGTGTAATTTCAAAAGCCATCCAAGAGCAACTGAATATTTAAAGTGAAGAGCTTCAGAATATAATTTCAAATCACTGCTGGCAATTCCATGTAGAGTAAAACCAATATACACCATCCTCAAAGAATTAGACACAGCAGGCACCATCTCTCTAAGCCACTGAAAATATGGTTACAGCAGCTACAAGACGGCTCTGCTAAGATCACACCCTACATACTTTAATACTGAAATTATACGTTCCTTGTCCTGTTTTTAATCAGAAATTGAGAGAGAGAGAGTAGCCCTGGCTTTTAAGACTTCTCCTGTTTCAGAATTGCTGTCACATGTTGGATTTTCAAGGCTCTTCATCTTTCCAAATATCTGACTTGACCTGCGTCACCAGATTTCTTCAAGAGAGAGAAATCCTGTACTCACTGCTTCTAAACTGCTTTCATTTCCATCCAGGTCACTGGCTTTAGCCAACACAAGCCCCACAGGTTTTGGTTCCATACAAACCTGCTTCAGGCCTCTACACAATTGAGAAAAAGTCAGCACCAGTGGTCCTATCATCTTGTCAGGTTTGGGCTAGAAAAACACTATGTCATTTATTAACACTGTTGACTTCCCTCTTTCAAACCACTTGCTCACTAAAATACAAAGGTTTCTTTTCCATTTCATTCACACATATGTCCTCTTGCCCCAAGATGAAAATATCTAAACTTCACATCTCATTTACTTGCCAGTGAGTAAGCCTTTGGCAGGGTAGCAAACTTGATGTGAATTGTGAGGGGATGTCCTGTGGCTGCCCAGCTCTTCAGGATACTGAGTAACTGCAACTTTCTTACTCTTATCTAAATTGTGAGAGGCAGTAACAAGACCAGGGAGCTTAAGGGCTGACTTTCACCAGGTTCTCATAGTTGCTCTAACAATAAGACACAGAATTCTATTTTAGCAATTATTTGTCTAATACTTCCCCCCTTACCTAAATAGGAAGATTTCACTTCCTTCCCTGCAAGCCTTCCCCCCTCAATTGTTATCTGGCTACCAGCAAAGATCTGTGAGAAAGTGTCTCAGAAATAGAGATTTCTGGCATGCCACCTGTTCATAACTCAAATACACAGAACTATATATAAATACATGACATGGAACAAAAATACACACACACACACACAAGGATACTGGGTGGATTATCACATGCATTCAGCGTGCTCCCTCTGAAGTCAATGGAAACCCAGCCCAGAGCATCTGATCAGAGTAAATACAGTGAGGAAAACACTTGCATGAGAAAGGCAGAACTGGAGCACAAGCCAGCTTGGAGGAGGTGCTTTCCCTGCATACAGCACCAGATCCCTGCTGTGAAGGCTCAAAGAGCTCATAGGGCAGGAGGTCCCAAGCTTTCCAGATGTGTGTCAGAGCCCAGAGAGGGTCTGATGGACTTCTCTCTGCCCCGTGCTGATCTCTGCAGGAATAGCAACAATTGACCTTCCAAATGTCCCTTCTCCACCAAGATGTGGATTTTAAGCTCCTTTTAATGAGAGCTAGCATCTGGAAAAAAGGAAGAGCAGCCAGCATTGTGGCAACAGGCCAGCTCTGCTGCAGCACCCCCAGCAAGCTCATACAAGAGCATCCACGGGCTACTGTTGGATGGCTTTGGGACAAAATTGTAGTTGCTGCCCTTGCCTTTTCCCCACTGCCACAATTATCTGTTTGCCCATTATCTTGTGGTAGGACACTTGGGCACATTGTTTTTGAAGCTGGACTGGTAGGTTTTCATGGCACTTTCTCACCTACGCTGTCCCTTGCACATACATCTACAGTGCAGAAGGGAGGCTTAGTGCTAACCAGGACAATGAAAACTGGCCAAGAGATCCCATGGATGAATGCAGCCTGCCACAGCACAGAAATCACTCTGGCTGGCACATGCAGATATCTGAAAGTTTGTTCTTTCACAGCAGGATTTTAAGATGATCCTCTGAGTTCAGACAAAATGACAAACTCATTTACATGTAAATTGCTTTCATAGCTTTGCAGAAAGGAAGGTTCTGCAGAGCAGTGTTGGACCCTGCATTTGGCCTGCCTTAAATTATAATATAAAAACAATTATAATAATACAAATACTACTTTGTACACAAAGCACGCCCTCCCCTGCAAACCCTGGCATGCTTCGGTAGGTCCTACAGCCCTCTAGTCAATAGTCACCCTCTCTGCACAGAGAGACATTGAGTGACTTGCCTGAGGCCACAGAGGAATTCTGTAGCAAGTCCAAGGAAAGCTTTGTGGCTCCTAGCTCTGCTTCTTGACCAACATTAACCGGCCTCAAATATATGCAGAAAACATCAAAGCTGACTGTGCTGGGAAGAAATTATATCAGAAAACAAACAGAAAGCCAACCCCAGGGTACTGTGAGGCCTCCTGGACTTTGCTGTTTGATCAGGGGAGTTAAGTGTTAAAAGCTTTTGTTATACTTGTATTAGGATCACACAGCAACTGAGCATAAACCACCAGTTATCTTGTAGGCAGAAAGGGGTGGAAGGAAAGCTGCACCTCCCCTAACAAGGAGTGAAGAGTTGTCACCAAAAGACAATGGGCAGAGGAAGGCTGGGGAATATGCATCAGAAACACCCTGCAGCAGCAGCAGGGGGTAAAGCCTGCAGTGGTTTGCTGCAGGTATCCACAGGGCCGGCAGCTGATGCAGAGACACAACCTGGCACTGCAGAGACCGGCTCCTCTGCACACCTTTTGCTCCAAGGAGGAAGCCACAGGGATCTTGAGTGTCTTTTCAAACTGGTTTTGATGCTTTACAGTTCAAACCCATCTGAAAGGAGGAAGGTCAGCAACAAGAGCCACCACAGCGAGGCTAGAGGGGAAAATGGAGCTGCACTAGGGCACAGCCCTGCTGGAACAGGGAGAATAGTTGGCTTCATTGAGGCTGAGACTCCTTTCTGCTGTGCCAGGGCAGCAGAGATCTCCACTTCATACACTTTCAAGCAGCCCCCTGATCCTGCAGAGCTGCTGAAGTTGTCCCTGTGAACAAATGATCCTTTCTAGCTTCTCAAATTCTGTACAATAGCAAGGAAAAAATACTTGACAGTATCTCTTTAAAGATAAACACACTGTAAACAGGAGATCTCCCCCGCCCCGGTAGCTTTCTTCCTCCTGCTTGTGCAAAACCAGAGGTTGCGACCTTCCCTGGGGTTCAGGCACAAGGACAGGATGCATGAGAATAAAGTTGCCTCTGTTTGCAGTGATACCATAGCTAATAGCACCAAGACCAACACTTAAAACATGCCTAATTTGAGGGCAGGGAGGATCTGGATTTGTTTTTCTTGACTGAACTAGAAAGTTCATCTTTAAATCTGTTCAGCTTCAAGCATGTGAGCTTTTGGCCTCCTTTAAACAGGGGAAATACCATTCCATTTCTAAAAAGAAAAAAAAATAGCACATGGAAGAACAGTTCTGCAGTCAGTAAAAGTTTGGCTAACAAAAGGACTCCAGAGTCACGTAAAGAACATTTAATCCATGGATTATAGGCTCGCACCTGGCAGAAATGTATGTGTAAATACAGGCGTGCAGAGCGTCTACACCCTGGGCTAAGGCAGAGGGGAGTTCTGCAGCTAGGAGAGAGAAAGGATTCTTACTACTAATTTTCATAGTTAAATATTTCTCACTCGCACTCACACATACGCAGGCTGCTCCCAGAGAGTTCAGCCTTGGGAAGGATAAAGGGAAGGGCTCAGTTCGGTCTGGGCTGGTGCTGAGTAGCTCCTCTTCTGTTTGCAGTGGTTGTGCAGCAAACTCCTTTTATTTGCAGGCAGAGTTTTTACTGCATTAATTATCCTGTGAGTCACTGGGTAATGGACAGTAACTTGGCTCTCCCAGTTGTTAGAATAGTGTAATTCAGCTCTAATGCAGTGGGTTGTCGAACACAGCATCTGGCAAGATGGAAACTTTCAGTTTCTTTTCAGGCCAGCTGTACTCCTTTGGAAGTTTAAACTGTAAGACAGTAAAGAGAACCAGTTAATGCATATCACTGCAATCTGCACAGAAAAAACAAAATTGTTGCAAAGGCAGGCAGCCCCATGTTATTATTATTTTTTAAAACAAGAGGCCACTAAGAAAACATTTCCCCATCAGTATGTTTTGGACAGCAGTGGACATTAGATAATGTGGCCTGTCTCAGCTGCCAAAGTAAAGTTCTGAGCTTTCAGCCCAAGAGCTGTTTATTTCGTCAGATTAATTTTGGAGGGTTTCTGCCCCCATCACTATTTCCCCTTCCCAACCTCTCAGAAGATTTGCAGCAGAAGTGTCTTCCCTCCTATCTAACCATGTCCCTCTTCTTTCATCCAGCCCAGCCCCCAGAGACCACATTTGCTTTAAAGGGAGTCTTAGGGCAGCTTTCAAACCCCTGCTTGTTCAGAGTGGAATGTAGGTGAGCCATCAGAGCTCTCTGGTGACAGGCAAACTGTGCTGCCCTGGCTGGGGAGAGCCAATGTGCCTGCACAGCATTCCTGCTGCAGTCCTTCCCACCTCTGGCACAAAGGCCTCACAGAGCCCTACAATGCTTTGTGCTCACACAGGCACTCAGCTGCTCAGGCTGTTTTGCAAACACTGGTTGAAGTACACAGAAGGGAGATTTTTTGCCCCAGTCTGGTTTACACAGCACTGTCTGTGGCCAATGTTTCCCAAACAAGGCAAGTCCACCAGTCCCATCCTGACGTCCCTGCTTGGGCTAGGAAGTCACCCCAACATCAACCCAAACACAACCAATTCAGGGACAGAGCTGTAAGGAGCCTTACCACCAAACCTTCTCACAACCACGTGGCCACTGCCCAAGCATTCACACAGGCCTCTCAAACACAGCTCTGGGGTGGGGGGTGAAGGTGTGGGGTGGAATCTCTTAGGTCACAAATCTGCCCCATCCACAGCTGAATGGCAACCAGTTCTGCATAGGCATTTTATGCAATGCCAGTGGCTAACCTGAGGACTCAAAACACATGGGGGGTGGATAGCTCTGGAAACCTGTTTGGAGGCTCATTTTGTTTTCAGAACTGTACTGCACCCAATGTTGCACTGCCTTGCCCTGTGATACTCCCTGACACCCTGATAGGACTCCCAGGGAGGAATCTTATGGGGACCCAACACCACCAGTGACAATCTGCCCTGAAGGTGGCTAATTCAGAATGGTTATGGATACAGTGGTCCTCTCCTAGGAGAGTCCTCAGACCCAGGCCAGCAGCACCGTAGGCTTCCCAGAGGCTGTTTGAATAAGAGAGCTGGTACAAAGGGACCGTGACCTGGAAATCATCAGTCTTTATCCAATTACTTGTCTTTCTTCCTGTAAGCACCCTGTTTCTGATGGACACCAACACCAACACAGGCTCAGTGTGAGGTTCCTGCTAAAGGAGATCCCCTCCAGCTGCCTGCTCCACAGCAAGGGTGTCTCTAACATGAATTTGCTCCTGACCTCGCTCCATTTGCAGCTGCCCATGAGGGTAACCTGCAGTTGGTATCCATTGACCTTAATATGCTGGTGGTTTGTGGTCTGATCCATGATCTGGGGGCACAGCAGGAGGATTCTTCACAATAGAGGCTACCACAAACTCCTGTTTGTTATCCTCTAGGAAACAAACAGCTCATGTCCTATTTAAGTTTATTAAAAAACTCAAGCCCTGTGTATAGCTTGCACCATGAAATCTACTGGCCCTGCTCAGCCCAGGGAATTCTGCGGCGTTATCCAGGACATGTGAAAAACGTGTAAAGATACTCAGACAGATTATTTCACTTAATTTCACTTAACACAGGTGGTTCTTTATGCAGCAAAGGAAAGACTCCTCACAGTGCTTCATTCTACCACATGAACATCATCAGCAACAGTCAGGGCTGCTGAGGAATGCTTTCAGTTGGCCCGACCCGGATCCTGCAAGTTACAAATCCTTGGAGGAATCTGGATACTGAAAGATCACATTTCATCTCAAGTATTTTCCTTTTTATAAACAGCAGTGGTTCCAAAGCAATCCTCTTGGAGAAATCATCCTTTGCATTTGTTTGTTTTTCCCTTTTTAATTCAGCAAAGTCACAGTGAGTGGGAACCAAGCACCCTGTCGCTGTGCCAGGAGCTGCCATGCTCTTTGCCTCAATGGACAGCGAATGAACATGAGCCCTCCAAAGCCTTCACTAAAGGGCCTTCAAACCAAAGTGCTCCTGGGCTTCCATGTCACCAGCAAAAATGAGCTTTGGATTAGGTTTAACTGGATAAAAGCCGGCCTTAAAGTCACTGCTCAGCCAGGAGCATGCTCCCCTCACTCACACAGTGAGGAACACCCTGGCATTAAGTCAACTCTGGATTAAACAATTAGAGCCCTGAGATTTTCCTGGGGGGAGGGGAGCAGAGCAAGGGATGGGAGGGCTGCTCTATAAGCCAAAGAAAGTTTCTTTAGAGTCTGCAGGGAGCTGTAAAAAATGGGATTAAAAATATTACATGTCATTTCTGCCACTGATCTTTGAAGTCAAGCAGAATATTTGTATGGCATGCATGGGAGACGGGGTGTTAAATGTTCCCCAGGAAGAGATCACATGGCAGTGGGAAGTTTAGTACCAGCTTTATAAAGCCCCCCTGGCTGTTGCTGTACTGCTTCCAGACTGGTGATGGTCCTTCACACACTGTACAGGGCCAGCAGGTGAAGGCCAAGTAGCAGATGTGAAACAGCCCTGCCTGCTTACCAAACCCACTAAAGGAGGCTCATACAACAGATTGTTCAAAAGTATATGTGCTGCCACCACTTTCAGCCTTTCTGAAAGCAGGCAAGGTTACGTGCTAGGAGCTGCTGGTGAGGACTACATCTATGCATGGCATGGAGGAAACCCTGCCACCTGGCCCAGGGGCTGCACTGCTTTCATTTGGGGTGCTCAGATACCATGCTGGAAAAGATGCTGATGGAAATCAAAACACAGAGTCTCCCTTAATCCCTTTCTTGTATTTCTTGCAATCCCTTCTCTCAGTGCCTCAGTAGTTCACAGCAGATGTGAAGGCTTAGCGTGGCCTCAAGTCTATGGATGGGGCAGGGCTGCAGCCTGCAGGCTGAGGGGAGGATCAAAGACAAGCTGCAGGATGGGCTGAGCTCTCTGGGACAGTACATGGAAGATACAGGAATGATGCAGCCTTACTTCCTCTGGAGAATTCAGATCTTCTAAATCTTCCAGCATTCTCTCTACGAACTCTTCAGTCAATAGGATCTGCAAAGGAAATACAGTATTTTATGCCTTTACACTCTTAGTTTTAGCTAATTGCAAGGAACAGCATGACTTCTGCACAGAGCAGACTGTACCAACTCACTCCTTCCCTATGTCCCTCTTTACCGCAATACAAAGGTTCGAGGGCAAGGAGCTTCCTAACTTTGTCTTCCACCCCAACCACTGAAAAAAATGTTGAAATTATACAGCAATCTTTTTTGACCCTCAATTATCTCCCTCAGTCTAAAATTAGAGGCTCAGCTTTAGACAGAAAGAGTGGGGAAGGAGGAAAAAGGGTCAAGATAACAACTGTTGGAGAGACAGTGGGAGACAGCCACTTTCATCTGATCCATTGAAGTCAAGCTCACAGTTTAATCAGGAAATAGCAGCATAGGAAGAGCCAGAGATCCATACAGAGCTGGTGCTCTGGGCATGGGGAAGGGCCTGACCCCAGTACAGCACATTGTTCAGATGAACCAGATGCTGGGTATGGGAAGTACTCCCAGAGGTGCCCACGCAAGGCACCCCCATATTGTGATGGCACATGCCCATCCTGCCTGCCTGTGCTGGGAAAGCTTTTGGCTCATCTCAGAGCCAGGCTGGCAAGCATGAAGCAGTCCAGGAAAACAGCTGCTGTCACGTCAAAAGTCCTGGATGAGGACCACGACCCCAGCTCCATGGAGTCCCCCAAGTCACAGAAACCAGAGACATCACGGGGGAAATCAGCCCTGGGAATTCAAGCAGAGGAACTCCCACCCTATTAAAAAAAATATGTGATAGGCAAAAGCAAACACATCCTGCCCTCTTCACAAGAGCCGCAAAGGCCAGAGCTCCAGGCAGGACAGCTGGTTTGGCACAGGAGCAGAGACGGCCGTGCAGGACCAGGCAAACATCCCCACGCAGTGAGGGGGCCTTGGAGCAGCATTCCTGGGAGTTAGGTTGCAGCAGCATCCAGTGGATTATTATTTCCATTTTAGCCTACAGGTTTGTTTCTTTCCCCCTGCTCCTCCTTTCCTTCCTCTGGCCCACCCTTTCCTCTCTCTGGCATTAGTTTCCATCCAGAAGAGCCCACCATTCCCATGCCCTCTTTCTCACCCTTCCTCTCCCTGTGCTCCATGAGCCATGACCCCTGTGCTCCAGAGAAGGGACTGTTCTAGCATCAGACAGTGGTGGAGCTAAGTGGCCACTTGCACTGCTCTCCACCTCACATCTGGAAGAGGGGCAGCCAGGCTGTCCCACTGCCCTGCAGGAAGCCCACCTCCTGAGCCCACTGGCTGCTTAGGGCCAGTAACACCAGTGGAGAGTGACTGCCAGGATGCCATGGGCAAGTGGAAGCCTCTGGGCTCCATTTTGGCAACACATAAGCAGGACTATTGGACAGAAAGAGAAATTGAATACTCTGGTCTCCCTTTCTTCTTTTGTTGGGCAAGACAAGAGATCCAAAAACCACTAAATCCAAATCCAAGGTGTCTGCAGTCCTCTCCCTTCAACATTGCCACACTGCTACCACTACACACAGATTTCCTGGGGGATGACAGAACCATAACCTCACCTCTGCACTACATTCCCCTCTTCACTTAGCTTCAACCCGCAGCAGGCTCTAGGCCAGGGTTTATGACCAATCTGCTCAGCATGAATGCAGGCACCTTTACCAGGCCTTTCTGATCATACCTCGAGCCTGAAAAAACTCTGCTTCAGCTTGGAGCCAGCAGCTTGCTGCTTTGGACAGGACTCTGCAACCTGGCACCAATCTGCAGACTGGCAGGCTGAGGAACATTGCACTGAAACACGCAGTGCCACCGCAAACTGCTGCAGTCTCCTTGCAGGGGCCTGCAACTCTTCTGCCTCTTGAACTGGAGACACTCATTTGCTGACTGTTTGCAGCAGGAGGGAGAAGTCTGTCCCTGTTGGAGGCAGGAGGGCAACTTGATCACTCAGCTCAGGAGGAAGGGCTGGGTGGGGAGCTGGGGCTCTGCACCGAGAGGATCGCTTTCTGCGGAGGTGCAGTCTGCAGTGGGGTGAGGGAATGAAAACAATTTGGCAGACATCAAAATCTACAGAACAGCCGGAAAAAGGAGGAGGAATTGGTATTCACAGCAATCAGGCCAGGAGGAAATGAATATTCAGCCATCCACGGATGAGCAAAAATGCCAGAGGTTGGGATGGGTGAGGGAGCAGGAATGAGGAGCTGCAGCTTTGGCAGGGAGACTAGAAGACAAGCACAGCAGGAAGACCCCTGGGCACTCCCAAGGTGCCACAGGCAGGAGAGAAATGGGAGCCATGTGTGCAAGGCAGCCAGCTGCTCTGAGGCTGTAGGAAGACAAGACAGGGTATGCAGGGGTAAATAGCAGAGGGTGGAGAGAAAGAAGGAAGGGACAGATCAGGTCTTGGCTAGGGACAAACCTACATGGAGCACCCTGCCTAGCACTGAAACTGGGGTGTGATGCCTTAAGATGGCTGAGCCTATCTACAGCTCACTGCCCTCTCTCAGTGAATTTTGGTAATCCAGCTGAAAAAAAAGCACAGAGCACAGATTCCACTGAGGCACTGAGCTGAACTGGCTCCCTGCAAGGTCGGACAAGTGGAGCGAGACAGGAGACCACAGCTCAGCTCAGCTGCATTTGGGGGCTCAAAGCAATGGCAGCCTGCTCTGTGCAGCACGTGAGGAAAGATCGCAGCGCCTTCTGCGAGCCCTGCATGGACAGTTAACTTTGGTGGACAGCAGGTGTCACAGGCTGCAATGACAAAGTGCTGCAGTGACATTCACACATACAGTGTGTGTCTCAGAGCCTGTCCGTAACAGTCCAAGTCAGAAAAAACCCCACCCCAAATGTTACTAGCCCACACTGCTGGGGAGACCTGCCTTCCTTCCTGGAGAAAAAGGGAGACTCCAAAGTGCAGGTGTAACCAAATGTACAAGCAGCCATGTCCCACAACACAGGAAACTGGCACTCTTGAGGTTCTCCTGAGCATGCAGGGGGAAGGCATGTGCCAGCAGGACACCAACTGCTTAAGAGGGATTGGAAGCAAGAAGTATTGTCATCCTGGATTCGCGTCTAGACAAGATTTCTCCTGTTAGAAGTAGCCCAATCAAAACGGCCCAAGAGCACTAATGCCTGTGCTCATACATAGATCAGGCTGCCATCCCCACCTGCAATCAGCTAACCACCTTCGTGCTGGTGAGTGAGTCTTATGGAGAAGGCTGAAAACAAATCCAATCCTATATCAGCGCCCCTCACTCACAATATTTCACATTTCCAGTTCTTGTAGCATGCCTGCTCCTGCACAGTATGATACCCCATTACATTAACACACACACACGTTGTATGTGCATGATATTAAAGGTGACATTCCCAGCAAATAAACATGACAGACTGCCATTGCTCTAGGCACCTAATTTAATTTCCTCTGGGATTTAAACCTTAGAAGCTCAAATTAAACAAATAGGCCTCACTCACTTTATACTTCAGAACTGAATCTGAGTTTTCCTCTGATGCTGTTGACTGATCTTATCAACAGGACACTACACAGAGATCACAATGATGAAGCAGCTTATTCCCTTCCCAAAGGAAAACAGAGCCCCACTGTTGTGCTGCAGCCATGGGAAAAGCCGACACAATCTGGAGGGCAAACGAAGCCGTCCCATGTGCACTGAACGAGCCTCTTCTCCCATGAAATCTCTCAGCTGGTGCTGAGGAAGCAAAGGAGCAGTCCCGAGCAGGTGTCCTGGGTGCTGCAGCAGCCCAGTCTCACAGCACTGTGTTTTCACAGCCCTGTGCAAACACCCAGCCTGCTGAAGCTGGTCACAGGGTACAGCTCAGCCTGTGCAATGGTTGTTTGCAGTATGAACAGTGAATGGCCTTGCCAGCCAGCTGCAGGTATCTGAAACAGCTCCTTGGGTGCTGCACAGTCCTGCTAGCACCAGGATCTCCCAGACCTGACCTGGAGAGGCCTGGACTGTGCTAAACCATTGCCAGCAGATCTGGATTCCATTTGCTCTGTGTTTTGTGGCACTGAGTCATGCTACAAATGCTGGGAAGATGACAACAGTCAGAAGATAAGTCCCTGTTTTCTATCACAGGTACCTACTGCACAACTGAAGTAGAAAGTTTGGGTTTCACCACTTCACTAACAGCTGCAAGGGTCCAGACATGTTCAGAGCACCAGGCTAGGCTGTCTCACTCAGGTGGATGTGCTCAGGGAACACATGCTGTCTCCCTCTCGTGGCAAGTCTCACCTGAGCTTGCTGAAATCTACTTCTTATCCACAGGGCTCACCTACGGGTCACCTAATCCAGCTGGTGTTGAAGCTTTCTGTGTTGAAGCTTTCATACCCACATCTGGCTAAGAAATCTGTATCATGACTTGTTGCAGGTACTCAGCTGCAGGCATATGAAAATGGATGAAATCTAAAAGTGTATACAAGATCATGGGGCTCCATATGAGTTTGGCTGACTTTGAAAGCACCTGGTGCTTAGTAAAACATTAAAGACTTTATAGTCAGCTTACAGGTTAACACCCCATCTCTCACTACAGGGTTCAGCACTGCAATGAGGGATTGAAATTCTCAGCAAAGGCTACTGGGGACAGAGGTCACACCAATGCTGAATGCCTGGCACAGCTGGCAAGACTTTGATCAAGGAAAGCTCTCAGAGGCTGAGCTAGGAATCAAGCTGCACCTCTGCCCAACTTAAGGAAACATGCTTTGCCCAGGGCAAGACACAAGTAAATGGCCCAGCTACACTGAAGCAGAGGCTTTCACTGATAAAACTCAATTTTCTTGCCTACCTAGGAAAAAACCAAACAATCACACACTTTGCCCTAGTGCTCTGTTTGCATTAAACACTGCAAGTTGCTTTTCTAGCAGGTTTGTCAAAGAAAGGAAACCATGTTTTATTAGTTCAGGACTTAGTACAGAGCTGTCCTGTATGTCCAGCCAGAGAAGGTGAGGACACATTGCAATAAATCCCTATGTAAACCACACCAACTCTTTTAAGAAACTGTTCATCCATTGGGTGTTATGCCTGGAACAGGTGGAACAGTTGCATCCTAAGCCAAATCATCTGTTACATCTGCAAATATCCAGCAACTTTTATGAGTCCTTTGCCCTGAAAATGTTTCAGCTTAATTCTTGTTGTCAGCAAAGCAAAAGGTTAAGTTAAACTGTGTCAGCCCTTCCCACTGAAATTTCCACCAATAAAATCCCCTGACAGGGGGATTGTGTTCTGCCACAGGCACCCCCAGCCCAGCTCTCTGCTCTCTCCTTGACCTGGCTTCTTTGCACTGCTTTGCTCACGCTGCAAGTGGTTCAGGGCAGAGGTCTTGTCACCTTGTTCTACATCAGGCCAGTCCTGACACCGTCTGGAAAGGCCATCTTGCTACCTGAATCCATCACAGCTCTCAAAGGTACCAGTATTGCAACAAACATCTCTGATGGGAAATTCCACTGCTGCTCTTCCAGGAGATTCACAACCCCGCCTTGTAAAAGAGAAACATCTACTCACAGATGCCTCAGGGACCCTATTGCTTCACACCATGATGTTACAATCCCAGAAGAGGAAATATAGGATGACACTGAAAGATTTTGACCTTGTGGGATCTTTTAATGACATTCTCAGTCACAAGGCTGATCCCGAGGACCTGAGCTCCTTAGAGCCCAGAGTGATGAGATCTATCGTGCAGACAAGGCTTCTTTGATTCAATACATAAAATTTGGCTCAGCTGGGGAAAGGGCTGGCAAGGAAGCCAAGCCAACAGGCAAATCCAATTCTTTCAGAGAGAAAAAGCAAAGGAAGAACAGGCATTTCAAGGAATGCACTAAGTGGGTGGAAGACAACCTACACAAAGTAGCCAAAATCAAAGTCTTCTTTGAATGGCAAGGGAGGGGTATTAGGTGGCAGGATAGACAGTCAGGCAGATTAAGGATGAAAGAACCTGACTCATCCAAAACTAGCCTGGACAAAGTAGTAGAGAACATGCTGCAGGAGAGCTGACATTGGGAGGATCATCATGTTCTAACGGTGCATTTCTACCCTAAACAAAATGTCTCATTCAGCTGTGAGGGAGAAGAACACAACGGGATAATGCAGCAAGATTTTGGGGAGTGTTTGGGGTACATGATAAACTTACTGGAAAACTGCTAGCTTAGATTTCTAAGACCTGCTCAAGAATTTGGGGGAAGCCACTCAAAACATTCTGAAAAATAATTTCATTAGTAGACACATAAAACTGCTTTGGAGAAGAGCAGGCTGTAGTTGTACACAGCTCAAACCAGCTCGTGGGTGTTCTTAAACTCACCACGCTAGGAATAACACATCTATTCAAGTGTGGGGAGACCAAAAATCAAGCCTATGTCTTCAAGAGAGGACATGATCCATAGCTACCACTTACAAGTGAGCATCTTCAGCATCAGAGTAGCTCTTTCAAATGTTGCTTTGAATCTCTGTTGCTGCCATTATGCCAATGTGCATAAATGATTTAACATGTGGTCTAGCAGAGAGAAGAACCAGATGTGCTCATTTCCAGGGGAATGTCCTGACTCTACCGGAACAAAGTCATTCTCTTGTGCACTCTGTGACTAATTCAGTGTTTTATATGATGTGGAACAATTCCAATTGGAGGAGCTGAGGAAGAACCAAAATACCCTATAGCTGTGGTGCCCATAAAGCAAAAAAGTAGAAATAGGGGTTCAAATTAGAGAAATGAAATAAAGTGTGAGTTTCTCATATCCTATGCAAGCGTTATATCCCTTCAATATTGATTAGAGAAAGCAAACTTCTAACACCTCCAGTCCTATTCTGCAAAACCAGATCTTTTCCCTGTTTTTATTGAAGAAAACTTTCTTATTTCTTATTTCTGGTTTCATTCAACATAAAAGGATTTTATTTCAGCTTTTGGTCTCTTTAAGGCTTTTGTTTCAGCAAGAAGAACTGAAAATATTTAAAGATTGGGTTCAGTCTGATCTTCTTTCCCAGATTTTTCACTTAGGTTGCCAAACCAAAAGAATGGATCGTCCCCCATGACCCTGCTCACAGTAATCCCCTCTCTGCTGTGACTGCCAGCATAGATAGCACATGTTGATAGCTCCTGCATGCTGGATGCTTCCCACGGCTTCCATGCACCTATCCTGCCTACAGGCACATTTAACATTTTCTATGAAAGGTTTGACCTTGCTGTCCTAAGCTTCAGCTTATTTTTCCATGCTGGATGCCTTGTTTTTGATTCTTTCTAAAGGTTTTTAGGGAGAAAGGACTCGAGAGAGGTGTTTTGGAAAAAGTGCATTTTGACAGTACTAGCAAATTCATATGACAATTTTGTTGGCATGAGAACCATCCCTTATGAAGAAGGTGATGAAGATTAGCAAATGAGTGCTCTGGAGGACAAGGGAAAGTCTTTCTCCTGATCATGAAAATGCTTTGCTAAGTCAGAAGTCTCTGAAAGTACTGTTTTGTCCATAGCCTTTTTGAGAAATTAAGAGTCCTTCTTCATTGAGCACATCCCAGCCCAAGGCAGCTCTGCACCAAAACAGGGCAGAGGTAGCTAAGGAGTGATTTTCCCTCTAACCATTCCTCTGAGAGGTGAGGGATTGCTATGTCACCAGGCACATCAGGACTAATGGCAGGGAAACTCTCCAGCACTCTCAGTGTTTCTGCTGGAAATCAGACTATGTGGAGGAGGAGGAGAAGGAATTTTCCATCTTGAATGAAGGGGAGGAGAGGAAAGCAGAGACAAGACAGGATGAGGGGAAGACGGAGACACAGAAAAACAGGATGAAGGGCAGATCAGATACCAAAGCTGGGGACAACAAAGGGCAAGGAGTCTGGAGAACCCCATTTCCACAGCCTTAAAATCCACATGCTGTCAGATGGACATTGGGAACCTACTGGCATGGGAGGCGAGCAAAGAGAGCCCCCCAGCAGTGCCTGGTGCCAGAGGACAACACCCCACCACTGCTGTGAGCTCTTCAGCTCACACAGAGACACTCACATTGTGCTGAGAATCAGGGGGTGCCAAGTGCCAATGATCCATAGCCTCCACCTGCCTAACAGGATTAGTCCCAAACCCAGGTAAATTACCTGGAAAAAATACCCTCTGGACTCAGAGACAAGTGACATTGGGCATACAAAACTTTGGAAATTGCTGCACAGAAACTATGCCACGCTAATTTGGCCCCAGCACATATCTGCCTTATGAAACAAATCTGTAATCACAAGATCACCTAGAGTTTTTCTCCAGCAAGACCTCTGCCCTGCTCAGTCCTCAGGATGGTTCTGCTCACTGAATGCAGAATTAGTCATAATTTCTTTTCATTATCATTCAACTTGCTTCCCCATTCTCTCTACTCTCTTCCCCTTTATTTAGTATGCTCCATCCAACTACTGCCAGCATGGATAACACTGGAAGTACCTAATCTTACTGTCCACCACTCTCTCAGGCTCTGACGTGCTTGGCCTCACATATCTGCAAAGCAGGGAAGTGCTCCCTTCCATACAGCAGATGGGGGATGGAGGCTCAAGGAAGTGGAGACTTAAAAGTCACAGAGAAAACCTGCGAGAGCAGGAAGCTGAACATGGGTCTCTGATCACAGCTCCCAGGCTGAATGCCTGCCCCAAAAAAATCATTTCTCTCTCCTGACCTGCAAGAATGAATTTTACTCTCTTCCTGAAATTGTTTCTGCTGTTCATCTGTGGAGCTGGAATGCCTGGCAAGCACTGAATTCATTGCATTCTTCACAGGATCACCAGAAGAATGTTCTTCTGAACAGACATAGGAAAATGAGTGAAGAAAAAGTTGAATCTGAATGTCTACTTCTTGTGAGTGCCCATCTCAAGACTTGCAGATCCCTGTTTTCCAGTCCACTTAGTCCTGTGTAGCAGAGGTATGCACATGGGAATTCCTCCTGACCTCCTCTTGTTGCTGGGAACACAGATCAGACTTCAGGTCTTGAGCTGGGCATCCAGAAAATGAGGAACACAAAGTCACTTGCCAGGTGAGAACATTTTAGCTTAAGACTCTGGAATAAGAGTAGTAGAGGCGGGAACAGGACCCATTTCTCCAGGGCAACATTTAACAGGCTTCACTGTAAGACTACTGTGATTTTTCTGCAATTACCTGCCTCATTCATTACACACTTTCCAATTTTAACAAATGAACAAAGTGGAAATCCTATAGGAAAGAGTCTACTTTACACCACGCTCCTAATTCATCCCCCAAACACACTGCATTTCTGTGCAGTGAATGAGGCAAGCACACTCTGTTAAAAATATGCACGATTCTTCAATTAGATATTGCATGTCTATGCAATATCTAATTGAAGAATCAACAAGGGGCAAGGCTAAAGTATAGAGATATTTCTTACATTCTGTGTGCTAGACTTTACAGTTAACGAGGACTCTTTAACTATAGGTTTGTTTTTACTGCACTGTATTGGCTTGTGTGTCAGAGTCTGCAGTAGTATCTGATGCGTAACATGTACGTTGCACACGATCAAAGGCTTGAATGTCATCTTCTTGCCTAGAACAATGACTGCCTAAAGCAGCAGGAGCAGAAATTATCTAAAGGTAGAGTTAAACAAACCTCCTTCTCCCCTCTGGGGAGAGTAAGCAGTCCAGGTGAGCAAGGCAGGAGGGGAGAACAGCCTGCTTTGTGCTAGACGGGCAGAGAGCTCCACATAAAAGCAGAGGAGCTTTGCAGAAGCATGTCCTGACTCCCATCACTGGAGACTTAATGATGGTAATTCCCAAAAGATGATGCATGCTGACAGGCTTTGACACAAACTACCCCAGGATAATATTAATATGTATTAAAGGCTCAGGCAACTTTATTGGGACGGGCTTGATCAGTAACACATTTCAACAGAGCGTCTCTATCATCTGTCGGAACAAAAGTAAGGGAGGGAGAGAGAACACACGCACAACCTCACCTTGCTTTGGGAATGTTTTAGAGACAAACAAGGTCAATCTGTGATGAATTGCACACTTGGCACAGCTCAGACGTTGGAACAAGGACGCTCCACCACAAATACGAATGTCACTGTGGGGCAGTTTATGTTGGAGTCTGTCTTCATGATCAGCATCCTTAACCCTCCAACATGGGCCAGACACCTCCTGCACAGCCTTTCCCTGTGCATCTGGAACATCTACCCCTTGGAAAGCAGAGGAGAGGTGCTTAGGAGGCAATGTGGGGGCTCTGCAGTCACAGCACTGGAGGAAGGGGGAGTGGAAGAAAGAACCGCAGAAGCCTTTGATCATGTGTAATGTTAATTCAAGTGTTACACATCAGAGACTTTGCCACAGTAACTAGCATATAAACAGGAGTCTAGTGTTAACAAGGAGGACTTCTCGAATATGTTTGTACATTTCTGAGTTAAAGCAATTTCCCTATTCAACAATACATGACACAGCGGAAGGAGTTCAGAAATAAACCAGCCTAACATGCTTAGACCTTTAATAGAATTTAGCTTCTTAGAACTAATTAAATGTTACTTAAATGAAAAAAAAATTCCAAGTACTTGGGAAAGGTGCCAATTTGACAGCTCTGGAGAATGAAATAATCTAATCATCCCCAGAGCATGGGCAGCAGCAGGACAGGCTTCCCCTACTAACATGCCTCAAACGTGACCTGGAAAGACTGTTGATAGAAATGGGGCGTACAATCTCTCTGGTCTAATGACTCCTTACTTTTTCTGCTGAGACTGCTAAAACAGTTCCTGCTGAGTACCAGCTGTGGTGGGGATATGGACACCTGTCTGGTTGGAATGGTGCTGGGACCTGCCAAACTCCTGTCATCTGGTAACCCTCCACCAGAGCCCAGTGACTCTCAGCTCATTGCTCAGCCTGGGCAGCGGGGGCTGATAGACAGCAGCTCTCCAGCCTGTCCCACCTTGGACATGCTCCACTCCAGCCCACAAGATGTAAACAGGAGGTGCTGTGTTTAGTCTGCAGGTTTGGGCTCTCACTGCACCAAAGCTTAGACTCAAGAGAAGTCAGTCTCTGGCTACTGCAGAGTTGAGGCCAGGATTTTTAAGGCTCTTATTTCTACCCTAAGATAGGGAAAAGTCCTCAGGAGGAAAAGCCTACCATGTCTCCTCTTCTCCACAGTTCCTCCATTTACTTGTCTTTGCAACATGCCCCTGCATTGCAGTAATGTGCTTTCAGCCACCAATTCTCCTTGGAGCTCCTTGCTGTGCCTGGGGTCCCAAGCAAGGGAGGAGGAAAATCCTCTCTGGGCCTTGCTGTGAAAGCTTAGCAGGACTTGCCAACTCAGCCAGCCCAGGCTGCAATGGACTAAACCAAACACAGCTTGCCTCCTTGGAAATTTTATGCACCACAACTTCTTTTAATTCTGAAGCAAAGCCACATAAACCTCCCCCTCCCCTGCTCCCAACGCCACAAGGAACGGCTGAGCACGGATCAAGTCTTCCCTCGCATACTAAGCCAAGAGTCTCAGACACTCCCACATCTCACAACCGGGTGCTACTCCTGTTGTCCCAGGCTGCTTTTAGCCTCCCTTCCTCCCCCCTTCAGCCTCTCCTCCTTTGTACTCAACGCAGGCCAGGGCAGGGGCCAGCAGCAGAGCTGATTATGTCAGACAAGAAGATCCAATACATTGGCCTTGTGTAGGAGACAAGCAAGGGAACTTGCTTCTCCCTACCAACTGAGCCAGCAATTCTTCACCTTTCCATTCCACCTACTCCAAAAATCTTACACATTTTTCAGCACCAAAATAAGAGGCATGAAAACAGCCAGGTTCATAAGGGTTAACATGTCGGTATGGTGACATAATTATTGCCATTCTTCACTGTTTAGAGGTTACCTGACTACTCTACACATCAATATATTTCGAGATATGATGTAAATGCAAACAAACACTCATGTTTGGAGTTAACACAGTCACAAGATCCTGTGTATCATGTGTTGGCAAGCACAGGAACCAACAGCAAATGACCCACCCTTAAACCTGACTCTTTGCTGTTAATCATTACAGGAGCATTGCACTTTCCAGTCAGAACAATCAAAGCAGGCTCTTTGAAAATCCCTACACGAGATGGGTCTGGCCGAGATCAGCTCCTTTACAAGTCATACAGATTCCAAGGTATGATGTCCTCCAGACATATGAATGCAGGCTGCAGAATGCCTTGAAAACAAGTCATTGGAAGGCTAACTGCAACACTGCAATGCTTAAACAACCCCCTGTCTTCAAAACAGAAGGGGAGGCAGGAATGCCACAGTTACAGGGAAGGCAGAGACATATTGCACACAGAGTCCCTCAGAAATGGTCTTTTCTGCATTAACACATTCCCTCAAGATTTTTTTTTCACAATATGCTTATAGCCATAAAGAAATTCAAGGGTAGAACAGTGCTACACTGTCAGATCATTAGTACATCACTGCTCTAGGGCTGACCCTCAACTCCAAGCAGATGGGGATTTTCCAGCGAAAATCTGTGACACCAAGAACATGTGGGTGCAAAAATGTGTGGGTGCTTCAAGCAACCACAAGCTTTTATCAAAGAATCAATAGAAAAGAGCTAAAACTGAAAGGCATTGCTCTCTGTGCTGCTCTCCCATTAGGGATGATGTCAAACTGAGATCTTGGCTCTGCAGGATCACAGTCCCACAGCTTTCTAGCTCTTCTGCCCTGACTCCATTCTTGTTTAGGTCATTCCACTCTGCCTCCCCAAATTCCTTTCTGGAAGAAATCAAGAATAAATACAGCCTGTAAAGTGTTCACCAACTTCAGGAAATGGATACTACTGTATTCACAGATTATTTCTGAATTTTCCAGTCAATTATCTTTTTGAGTTCTACTAATATAAATAGCAACATTTCACCATTATTTTTTGAGGCCGTAATTACTGAAAATATTGTGCAAGAGCTGTGAGAGATGTTGCAGCAGAAAATACAGGTTTGTTACACTTTTAAACAACATAAGCCCTTAGCAAGATAATTTTTAGGTTGCAGTAAAGGAGGAAAGGGGAAAATCAGGAGACAGGCTTTCTCACTTGTAACCAAGGTCCGTGGGCTGCATAGGGGTGCTCCTCTGTAGCAAAGGCTCCTTCTACTCCCGTTGATACAAATGTAATTGCTGTATCTCCTGTAATACTTTTATATGTAAAGTGCCGTCCATGTAAGAGCCTTCCCCTGGGGAATGAAACACATGTGCATGAGTTGAGAGGGCATGAGCAGCATTCAGCACAACAATGGAGATACATCACTATTGTTTCTGCCATCAGTATGGGAAACTATTTTGAAGGCAGCAAATATTTATTTTTCAGGAATATAAGAATGATTTTCTCCAAAAAGCAGGTGATAAGCCTCCTTCTGAGGCAGGGAGCTACCCCTCATCTTCCTCCTTAATCTCAGGATCTTGTTACACAGCTAGAATACATCTAAATCCCACTTCATGCCTATCCCCATGATGAGGTGCTGATGTATGTAAAGGCAGGGGACTGCCAGTTTTCCAGCAAGATGGAAACTACAGAAGAGAATCGAGACTCCACGTTGTGTGAGAATGTGAAGATGCATTTCTAAGAAGGCTCATTGCTTTGACAATACCTATTATTTAATTGTCCTGGTTTTTGACAAATGTCACCTGCATTACTTAAGCAAATGCCCAGAAAACACACATACATGACCATCTACAGTATTACTTCCCTGTTTTCATTCAATGCAAGGGAAAATCATGGCTCTGGTATTTTGGCTTAGAGCATCTGTGACACCCATGCATGGCTTCTAACATGCAAGAGGGAAAACTTCAGGTAATATATTTAGTGCCTACCAGAGTTACAGTTGCTTGGTGAGTTACTGCTGGTCAGATGAGCTAACTGATCAGGACAGACTGTTCACACATTTGTGATGTAAAAAAAATATGTTTGCATTAAGTTTCCCATTGGTTTCTCAACAGGCCCAGGCAAGTGTGCACCTGCTGCTGATAACTCTGATACTACCAACATGTAACTCATTAAGCTAAAGTAATTCAATCACCTACAATCATTTGTCTTGACACGACAGTTCATCTTTATCTTAAGATACTAGAACATATGCACAGTGATTTTTAAAAATAATGCTGGCTGAAATTATGGAAAACTAGAAGCCAGTGATATGCACAGACTGAACCTTCAAAAGACAATGTGTAGAGTATGCACACAATGTGTTGCTACTTCAGTCATGTGAGATAATTTGTCTAAAATCCACACTTGTATGCATGAACTGATTGCAAACAGGTTTTGCACAACCACTTATCTGAGTCCATAAGTCAGAATGAATAACTTAAGGGATTTCTTTGACAGAGTATGTTAAGACATCCCTTCTTTATCACAGGGTTGCTAGCATTAGACTAATAAAAAAACCCCTACACTAACCCTGTCCTGCTTCAGCACTCAAAAGACACTGGAGGATGTAAAAAGAATGAGAAACAATCTTAACATGATGAGCACAGAATCATGCAAAGAATCATCTGTTTCTAATGTGTTTTGGCAAAATATCTAAGCTCTGGCCTTTATAGACCCATTGCATGCATGTCTGTATGGTGAAACAATGCCACAAGGCAAAAGCAGCATGTTAGTACAGGCTGTGGAGGAGGACGGCTTCACTCACCTTAGACAGAGGGGGATGAGTGCTCCGGACTCCTGGTTGAATTTCAGGTGCACGCTCTCCAGCTGTCTGGTGCGGATCAGCTCATGAGGAATGATGGCTGCTGAGCTCTCGCTCTCCAAACTGTCCTTACGGCTTCTAAGAGAACAGACAAAATGCACATCTTCAGCATTCCAGTACTGTGTGCTATTTTGATTGCAAATATGGAAGGATACAGGGAAAAACTGTTATGAAGACAAAGACACATTTGAGTTTTCACCACTCCTGCAGAGATACAGCCTCACTCAGACTACCAGTACCAGCATGCAGCTCTTCACCTTGATTTGACAACCTAGGATCTGAATTGATGCATATACGTGGTGCATCTCTTCCCAATAAAAAAAAAATTAATTTTCTGGAAAGAACTGCAGCAAAACTAAAATCTCCAAAACTCCAAACACTATAAAATGGTTTGGAAGAATTACCAGGTGTATCCTTCCTCCTGCTTTTGCTTTATCTTCAGGATTTTTCAGGCAGTGGCCTGCAGGAAAGACTTGTCCAGTTCTTTGTGCTTTTTTTTGCACAGTTCAACCAAAAGGCTTTGAGAATCTCCTGGTTCCACCAGCATCAAGTGCAACAGCCAAAAGACAGACTCTCCATGTGACAAGTAGAAGATTCACAGATTCTTCTCCCTTGTAAGTCAGGCTGCTTTAGGAAAATGGTAAATTTGCTTTCTTATTCCTTCATTTCTTCAAGACCAGCATATTCTGAAGCTACAACACGGTTATGTTGTTACATGATTAGGAACTTTGCCAGACCAAATCCTCTAGATAATAAAATGATCTATCTCAAAATACTTGACCATAAACACTTTATATGTTCAAAGAGCACCAGCACGATCCCTTACTTGATAGTCTGGAACAAAGAATAAAGGACAGGATGGGTTATGACTTTAATGGATGACATAGACTGATGAGAAGTGTCTGATAAATGATTTATATTTTTGTCACCTGGCATTCCACAAGAATTTAATAGAGGTAAGACTTTGTTAAGATAGTTTTTACAGTACAGAATCGCCAGAGGAGAAGGACAGGGAAAGCAAGAGGGCACTGAGATTCCACATTGCAATGTATCTCCATTGTGCCACAAGGATCAAAAGCCAAACAAGGCTATTAAGCTGTGGCTCCATTTGAGAACATTGTTAAAACAAGCCTGGATCCTTCCTCCATCAAAGCTGAACTGTCTTTAGTGTACATCTGGAAATGATTGTAAAGAATCAGCTTCACCCTCATGAGCTGACCTAGATGACACCTTTACTTGATTTTACCTTTGAGAGCTGTCCCAAAATTACTCCCACCAACCACACACATAGTAGTGCAGTTCAGTGTGAATTCCAGTGCAGATCAGCCTGTTGCTTGTGCTGGGTCACCTAGTCCCACGTGAGCCCTTCACCCACACTGCTGAGCTGCCCACTCTGAAACAGCTAAACTCTGATATCTCATGGTCCAACCTGCAAGTACACTGCATGGCCAGGTCAGAGACATGCAGAAAAAAGATACCAGAGGAGCTCAGCTCTTTGCAAGATAAAAACTGTAAGACGTGCCCCATTTTCTTCTTTAGCAACACACAAAAGTAGTAATGTATCCAGCAAGGACATGGTACATCAGGATACAGCTTATGCACAGGGTGGGCTGATGGACTGACAGTCAGCAGAGTGTCAGTTTAGTGGGTTAACCCTGAAGCAAAGACACAACATGCTTTGTAGTCTATGTGTGGCACTTACAGTTGTGTTTAATCTACTTCAGCAAACATTTTATAGCTCTTTCTAGGTGGGGTCTTCAAAGAGTGGAGCAGGCCAGCATTTTTCAGGCTGATTACCTGAGAAGTGCAGTTACAGTTGATTAATGATCAGTTGACCTTAAGCTAAGCTTTGTCTCAACTTCCTTATCAGATCTTATATACACAGTGAGCTGTGGGAAAGTCAGCCTGTGGTCTACAGCTTCCAATCATTCATTTATCAGCCCCTACCAAAAGGGTCAGCCATTAGCAACGCATGATTTTCAAGCAAGCCATAAACTTGCACTCCTAAATGCAGTTCCAGAGTTTAGGCACCATGGAGTGGATCAGAAGCTTTACAGCAATGTTACTGCTACAGGCAAGAGACTGTGCCCTGCTCACCTGGACTGCCTAAGTGTGCCAGGCATGAGGACAACCCAGAACAGCCTCACAGGCAATCTATGGTGAGAGGTTTGTGCTTCAGCAGGACAGAAAGCTGCAGGACAGCTCCCCACAACCCTGGGCTCCAAATCCCCCCAAGCTGAAGGTGGGTTTTTAGGTTTCCACCATGCTAGCCAGTACAGCTGTAAGCACAATGGGGCTGCAGTCCGGAGGGGAAACAGCCTCCGGTTGTTAATGCAATAATTGGAATGACAACAATAATTCTGGAGGCAAGGGGCAAAGCTTTCTGAGTCTTATTAAAACCAGCAAATGCTGTTTGTCATTACATGCTCAAGAGAAGATGTTGACTAATGTATAACTATCAAATGGAACTGTCATGACTTTACGGCTGTCAATAATTATGACTCCACATTAATAAATAACCAGCCCTTCTGTCAAAAAGGTGAAGCAAAATGGTAGTTAATACTGTGAATGACATGAAAGGATTCATCCTTTCGACAAAATTTTTCCAAAATACTCATACTCTGTGTCTCTTGTTTCCCTTCAGACGAACTCACACAATTTCAGGTATTTAAAATTAAGGGTGAAACTCCAATAGCAGAAACCAAATAACCTTCTGTCTAAGGCAGGCCTTTCTAAGCAAGAATTGTATATAGTGGAATGCACATAACACATCAGGAGGTCACGGCACAATCACTTTCAGACTCGGAAAAATGTAGCATGACACGGGGACTAAGAAAGACCCATTAAATTTCTCTCTTTGGGATTGGAAATCCTTGTGCTGACCCTTCCAAAGGGTGATCACCCAGAGGAAGGGTCAGCAGGACCTCTAGGTTGTTATTAATAAAAAGCTCATGTCCTAACATACATCGCCATCCACAGCTTGTAGTTTTCAGACTCCAAAAAAAAAAGTAGAAAAAGTTTGCTTTCTAACACTAACATCCCTGGTTTTACAACTGTCAGTTACCCGTAAGTCTCTGCTTCCTCCACCCCATCACCAAATAAATCAGCAGCAAGAGTCAGTGGAGTTTTACTTGTTATGACTAAGATCTAGCTGACTATCACAAAAAATGTTGCAAACTCTGTCTGTGCCAGATTTAATACTTTGTCCAACCCCCACAAAAAAACTCATGTTTCTCAGTGTCCAGAAAAAACAACTCTGCAAAAGCCAGGGCTGCTGCATTAGGAAAGGCAGCAGATTTAAATGGAAGCAGCATGCCGGAAATGCCCCAGTTTAAAGACTGCACATCTAGTGTTTTGTGAAACTGGAGGGGAGTTGGAGGAGATTAAAGCGCATTTCCCTCTGATTGGGAGCTTGTGGGAGGTGTAAACGTGGGCAGTTGTCAGATTAATTCTTTAGATGATTACATTCTTTTTGTTTCTTTAAAGCTGTTTGTAGTTGGGTTTGATGTCTCCTGTTCTGGGCAAGTGTATTGCTGCAGTTACCAAGGTGACTTTAGCTGACTTTCAACTATTTTTTCCAGCTTCAGTTTTTACCAGTAGTCTGCTTCTGGGTGGAGGAGAGAGGGAGGAAATTATGTTTGTTGTTTTTTTGTTAAGTCTCATGAATGCTGATTAACATGAACTTAACCAAAGCCATATTTGATTTTTTTTTCTCTTTTTCTGAGAAAGAGAAGGTGATCAAGCCATTGTAAAGGTGTCCAGTGTGGCCTGCAGCTTCCCCAGATCTGTCAACAAGGAGAAAGGGCCTGAGGAGACTCGATGTCCCAGTGTGCTGTGCTCCTTCTTGATGTGAGAAGGCCACACGCTGGAACCTGTAGCCTCCCGGGGGCCCTCTCTTTGTATTAAAGATGAGGGTGGCTGCAACCTGCTTAATTTGATGCCAATTAGCAGCAGCCCATGGGGATCCTGGAAAATCGCCAATGCAATCACTGGGTTGCACAAAGTTTGGATGTCCCCTCCTTATAAGTCATGTTTATAGCAACTCCTTCTCAAGCAACCACTGGCAGTTATTTTATGGGATTCAAGAATAACCAGGTTGATTGGATTAAGAAAGGTTTATTTATTCTTGCATTTGCACTTTGCTTTATGATCAGAGCGCTTGATCTCATGGATCTGTCAAGGAAGGAAGTCTCAATTCCCCTCCAAGCTCTGTTGCTGACATGGAGCATAATTTTGCTGCATTTCCAAGTTACCCTGCCAGGTATCAAAATCACAAAGCTGGCCATGCTGTTGGAAGCTGGCCATGGCAGGGGCTCATTCCAGGAGTGGGTGCCCACTGCCCCACTGAAGTTAGTTTCTGTCATCGCTCCTTGCTCCCTCCATATAGAATTCAGTACTGTGAGTTAGCAAATGCAATCCATCAGTGAGGCTTGCACAGCTGAGAGAAAGGTCGGACCACTTTTCCTTTCTTCCCTTCCTGCCCCCCCTTCCACTCCCCCTTCTTCCCTTTCCAACCGTGGCTGTTTCAAACCTCCTCACTCCCTCACGAAGATATGGTCAAAGATCACTTAAGTGCCAACAATCTTTCAGTCTCTTTCCCACAGTTTCCCCTGAAGGGCAAACCAGCAGCTGTGGGAAAGAGCCCTAAGCACCTTGGCACAGAGTTACAGCACCCGTCAGGAACGCACAGAGGCAAGTGCAGAACTGGGGAGGACATGGTTACACAGCTCCTGCCGTGGTCACACTGAGACAAGCCTACTTCGAGTGCTCAGACTTGGGTGCTCCTCAGCCTGGTTAAACAGGATGGTGACGATGTTCTGTGTGCATTTCCTGGCAGGGAAGGGCTGCTAGGACAATGCCAGTAGCAACAATCTTCTTGCCACTCACATATCCCTTTGGAAAGCTGCATAATAACCACTGTCAGAGCTTGCAGGGGCCAGACTGTTCCAAGACCTGCAGCTGAAGTGGAATTGAGAGATTTAGGCTGTGCCACTGGCACCCTGCAGACTCATGAGCGAAGTCAAACAACGCTTTTATGCTTCGGGTTCCCCGTCTGTAAAACCGAGACATTTTTCCACGTAGGGACGTTGCAAGGATTAAGTCAATGTTTGCAAAGCACTTTTGGATTCTTAGATGGGGAAAGCCATGCAGGAGTGCAAATTATTAGCATGGTGACTGCTTTGCACTTCTACTGACACTGGTTTTCCAGACATTTACTTTTCTGGTTTGCAATCTTGTCACCTAGCACTCAGCCTCACGCTGAGAGACACTCCCTAAAGTATATTGCCTCCCTCCATTCAGCATTCCTGACTCAACCAGGACACCACTGAATGGCGACTCAATGAGAGAGCATGCCTAAATAAGCAGGACTGGATTGGAAACTTACTGCTCAGTGGTTGCAGAATCAGAAAGCCTAGCCAGAACCACACAGCTTCAGAGAATACTGAAATGCTCCTCTTTATGTAAAGTTTGCCTCCAAGAACTGAAGACAGGAAACCAGCTACAAAGACAAAAGCTCCCCTCTGCCCAAGTAAAGCAGAATGAAAACCCAGTGCAACTGGGAGAAGCAAAGTGCAGACTCGCCTCCAAGCAAATCCTACATTTTGGTATTACTGTCAGAGCTTCCTCAGAAACGCTGCTCAGATGGAGCTGGTTAATGTGCATTAACCCAGTGCTGCTCCCTGGCAGGAGTGTGCCCTATTTACCATGTCAGAGGAACTCCAGGAGCAGTGGACTCCAGCCCTGGAAGCAGTGCCACTATTACTCATGTGCTCCAAACCAGGCACACCATGTGATAGTCTGGGGTTATCCCAGGAGGAATTCTGGAGTGACACAACTCCTCCCTCTTCCCACGAGGGAAGGGCAACCACCTGAGATGCTCAGAGTGCAGAGCTCCAGCAGGTCACTGCCAGGACAGTCCTGCCAGCCCCACCTGCCGGAGGGTTGTTCTCTACTCTGCCAGGAACCTGCCTTCATTTCCCTGCACAGCTGGAAACTGTTCAGGGCTGGATGGAATTAGCACATGGCTACAGGGCTACCATATGTTCAGGTTTCCCTAGACTCAAACTTTCTGCCTAGAAATTGAATGCAGATGGGACTTGAGGTCTCTGTGGGTCCCTGGACAAATGGGACATCATACATAAAGGACCAGCACAATTACCTGGGAAATTCCAGACAGAAATATGAGAGTCAGGCATGTGAACCACACCACTTGATTCTTCTTGAGAAGGGGGAGAGTTATAAACAATAGAGACATGATGGAAAAGCCTTATCAAAGTAATACAGACTTGGGAGACCCTTTTCTATCACTCAAAGCTAATGTTAAGATGCTGGGGTGTGTGGGCACTACCTGAATTCTGTCACAATGAATTGCAACAATCACAGATAATTTTAGCTTCAACACATGCAGTTATGCACTGTGCTAGCACTAGGTTTCTACTCCATGCCTCAACTCACAGTAGAACAGTCTGAGTCAGCCAAGAGGCAGAAAAACATCAATTTCAGCAATGCTGCATGATCAAGGGGGCCCTTGAGGGGTGGAAAAGGTCAAGAATTCCCCTATCCCAATGCTGACTCTCGCTGCAACTGTGGCAAATTAACTCTGCTGTCCTAATCTGTAATGTGGAGATACTACTCACCTACCACACAGGAGAGCACAGAGCTAATTACCAGGGACAACCAAAGACTCAGCCCCAGAAATTATTACATCAAGAAATTAAATAGTGATCGAAGCAAGACTCCACAAGTGTCACTGAACTTTGACATCTGGAGCTTCCAGCCCACTGAGGGCTTGACAGCAGCAGTGTTTAGTCTGACATTTAAACAGCCCCTACGGGTAACAGTTTTCTGTATCCAACAAGAGTCAATCTGCACGATTCAGAAGACTGGGAGCTTTGCCTTTCTGTGTGCCTCAGCAGCACCTACTAAACTGATGGGTCCTAAGAAACAAATAATGCACTCTGAATACCACTGAAACACACACTGGTATTCATGCACGTCTTATTTATCCAAGTGGCAATTGAGAGTATTCAGTTACCTATGTTCAAAATGATTAGTCATGTTTCCAAAGATTAATTCACATGTTCCTTTGTTAATACGTACAAACTGATTTAATGGCTGCTTATGAACTGAGCCAACAGTCATTTTGAGAAACAGATGTCCAATGCAGTTTTAAGCTGTAAGTGTGCTTTTATTCATATCCTTAGGAGAAAAAGGGCTACACAGTCTACGGTAATAACACTAATGAATCAAAGTACTACAGCTGCCCAGCAGGGTTTTGACAGAAACCAGCTTTTTCTCAAAGGAACTTTTTTTTAGGACTCTGGGACAGTGAACAACTGGTAATATGCATGCTTAACATGTCAGTATATGCTTTGCTGGAGCCAAAACACTGAATCAAACCCTATCTGCAACCAAATAATACAAGGTTTTTGCATAAGCACTGAAAACTGTAACTATGCAAAGACTGGGAAATCTATATGGAATCTGGATCCTCTACATTTTATACAAATAAATATTCAAAAGCTTGAGTGTTTCTGATACTATTTGTGATGCTGAATGCAGAACAGGTTGTCTGCTTTAAACCTTGATAGATTATTGTGTGTGGGTGGTAAGGTTAGGATAAAAGAAAGGGAAGAAAGCTACTAGGAAAGCAGTTGGTGGTTGCAAATCCATGATAAATAAACAGCACATTTCTCTTCTGCACAAAGCCCTTAGAGTCTGTGTCAGACTTTAACATCCTACTGTCAGTTGGGTGCAAATTTGACAGCCTGGGGTTCTGCAGGGCTCCCTATGGAAAGCAGATTTGAAACAATTTGCCATGCCCCAAGAGAGTGTTTCTGTCAAGTTCCTAAATAACTTCTAATGCACCAGTTATTCACAGGACCCTTGCAAAGAGCCACAGGTTTGATATTTTATGATCTCGTATGTACAGTGCAGGATATGATTACACACAAGCCTGCTTCCCATCAGCCAGCACCTCGTAATCATTAACATATTTATCCTTGTAGTGCCTCAAGAAGATGACATTGTTATTAGTCCCATTTTATAGATTCAGAACTGAAGCTCAATAGCTAAATGACTTGTCTTTGATTACACAAGATTTACAGCAAAGGGCAGACCTGAGTCCCAGCCCTACCAGGCCCAAGCAACGCAAGCAAGGATCACACCAGAAGGACTAGATCTATGTACAGAATTGTCCTTCATCTCAGGTGCTCAGAAGTCCTATGAAAGAGCTATATCTGCACTGGGTTTGTGCCTTTTGTGTCTCAGCCTTTAGCCCTGCAGGTACCTGGAGGGAACATGGATGCAGATACATTACTGCATGCAAAAGATGAGCTCCTGAGTTACATTCCTGTGCAGCAGCTGGAGATGAGAGTCTCCATATCATGCTCTTGTACTTACTGCACATTGAGCAATTTTGCTCAAATGCATGAGACATGCTGAGACAGTGTCTCAGGGAAGACACTGTGGAGGGAGGTGGAGACATAACAAGATCTTCCTCTTCTGCTACATCTATACCACACTGTTCTGGAAAATGTGTTGACTGATCAGTTTTAGCCACAGTAAGGGTAATCATCAGGTCTGATGTAAGTACTACTTAGTCAGAGGTTGTAAGTAAATACTGCTTTCCAGCACAAACCACCCCTTTTGGAATGGTCAATGCATTGAACAAGTCCCATTGTATCTGCTACATGGAGAGGAGAAGCAACTGCCCAAGGAGGAGAAGAGCTTTCCCAAACTCCTCTCAAAGCAGCTAGTAAGATGGAGGAAAAAAGTATTAGGACACACTGCTGTTTTAAGCTTTTAAGAGATTTCCCCTACCCCTCCAGTAGTATCACCACAGTAACACAGCTGATAGCTGTCTTTCCTTAACTGAAGTGCTTATGGAGAAACAGACTACCTATCAGTTTCCCCAGTGGTAACCACAGACCTCAGAGAAATGTATTGACCTCCTAGGAGGCAAACATTGGGAACCAGCCATTCCTACCACTCAGGCTTCAGGCAGGGTGAGTGTGCAGCTGCTGCAGGTAAGAGAGATTTGTAACAAAGAGCACTGTCACAGATGGGAGGCTCTGAATTTGACCTGCCTTCCTCTGTCTCAGAACAGTTAAAAACTCAGGTAAATATTTGTGTGCTTCATCTTAGACCTCTGCTAACCTTTCACCACTCTGTCTCAAATGTATCTCTGTTTATCTCACCCTGAATAACGCAAAGCTCTCTTATCTAAGCAACAACTGCCTCCCAGCATTAAGGCTTACCCATCAGCTGCCTCCTTGACCTGATGTGCACCCAAAATGTTTGTGGTCACCTTCAACCACTGAGGACTCAGAGCTTACACTGGGCAAGCAGATGCATGCAGGAGCCCAGCATCTGTGAGAAATCCTGCCCAGTAGTTTTGAGCTCTCCAAGGCTGGATGTGATTTATGCAAATCACATGGTATAATTTTATATTTTTTTTCAGTGGGGCAAGTGGGACCAACCAATGGTCCAATGTGACCAACCTGCAGGCAGAGAAATACTACTCAAAACCTGAGTAAGATGAGAATTTGACTCCATATAATTATTATATGGCAAAAGTAATAAAGTCACTTGAGATTTTTTTAATATAAGTACCTATATATCATATTACATATTAGCAAAAAGAATCAGCAATTGACGCATAAGACTTCCCCCAAAGGATCAGGCAACCCATAAACACTCATTTTTTCGGCAAATCAGAAGTCACCCACGAAATGGAGCAAGAAAGAAATATTTTTCTCATTAAATGTTTGAATCAAGAATGAAACAGGAATTTAAACAGAGCAGGGTGCTGTCCCTGCCTGGCACTAGAGGGAAGTGCTGATTTCATGATGATCTTTACTCTTGAAAGCAGAAGGTAGAGATGTTCATCAGAGACTAAGAAACCAAAGGAAATACCAGGAAGAAGGAGTGCAGCAAAGATGCATCTCTTTCTGTATTATTTAGATGAAAATATTAAAATTGATGGGAAGGCACTGAACTAACACCTGAAGTCTAAGAGGGGAAGGGGAGAAGCCCAGAAAGACAGAAGTGCAGATACTACAGATGGCTTGAAACCACAGGTAATTTCCTATAGATTCGCTTAAGTCAAAAGTTACAAGAGAGATCTATGGGCCACCCTAGTCCCTCTTAAATCATCTGTTAGACTACTGCTATTAGAGACCCAGGTGTTATTGGCATGTAATTACTGACAGAACCCACCTGTTTAAGCAAGGCAAGATCAAAGTCCCTTAAAAAGGAAAAAAGTCAACATTTTAACCAAAAGGTTTGTAATTATGAGCTTGAAAACAACACACTCAGGAAAAAATATCAGCAGTCACCTATGCCACCTATCTCTACTGATACCATAGCACTTTTCAGCACAGAACTTTTTATAGGGATCATTCCAGCCTGAATTCAAACACTGAAGACCATGAACAGCAGGTTCTACAGAACAGTAAGAGCCACTCTGCATTAGCATGGTTTGTCCAAAACCCCTCTAGAAAGCTGCCCTCCTGAGTACTAGCCCATTTATCTAACCTGAACCACTCTTCTCTCTCTATCTTTGAAAGTGTTGACTGCCAGCTTTCCTCTCCCCCTTGCCAAGTTTTCTTTTCCCACCCAACTTTAATTTTGTTTTCCATGCTGAGCTCTTTAGCCTCCCTCTGCCACCATGTGAATGTACAGGGTGAAACTCACGGTGCTCGGTCGAGGTTCAACCCATTCTGTCTTTGTGTATTGATTGGAGGTAGGACAGGTTTGCTGTTAATCTCAAGCCCTCTCCGCAAAGTCTCCCTGATTTGCTCTGTATCTGCAAGAGAATGTTTTAAACATGATTTATAATGCCCAGAAACAACACAGACACAAGAAGATATCAGGTGTATTTCATCTAAACTCTTCCCCTTCAGAAAGAAACGTAGAAATGTTATGGGGTAACACTTAACTGCATTTCCCAAACTTCCTTATGAGTTATTTCACTTTGTAATGTCAGCTTGAATTCCCTTGTTTGAGCTTCATTGTTATGTCAGGCAAGGAGAGCTGGAATCTTTGGTACTGAGTTCTCCTGATGAAGAAATTCTGAGTAGTTTTGTAAATTTTCATAAATGAGGTGTTTGTAGGTTCTGTAACTCTCATAGAACCTCCTGACACTTCCAGGCCTTTGTACTGGAAATCATTTTTCCCATTAGGCATAACAGGAACTTGTTCCTTTCCCAAATGAATGTATGAAGGTTTCCAAGTTTTTTGCAATTGGCTTTGGAAATCTGTTGATAAATTTACAACAAGATTCACAAAGGGAGGGATTTTTATGCAGGGCAACCTTTAGCCTCAAGCTCACATCTGAAAATAAGCAGCAAATTATGCAGTTCAGATGCAATCTTTTTACTTCTGCCTTTTTCTGAAATGTCTACTGGCCAAATACTTTCATTAGGAAGCTTTCTTGCCTTTCTTAGAAGTTTCCTCATCTATTTTTGAGAAATGTGAGAATTAGGTAGAGGAAAAAACCCAAAACATTTAAAAATCTTTTGAAGTATATATAAATTTCATGATGTACACCACTCTTGGGCTTTTCATTTCAAGGCTGAGGCAAAACAGCCTTTTTGGATCCAGTGCAGTTCAAAATACTTGCACAGAAGCCAGAAGACATGCTGTATGCATTTAACTAATTTTTACCATGGATTTAAGAACAGATGCCATTCCTGTGGAAACCATTGTTAATTCCAGGAAATCTCAAGCCCTCAAATTTTATATTGCTTCACCCATTTGAAAGGTAATATGCATAATTTCAAGCCTGTGTAATGGCTGTGACACCTCTACCCTGAGAAGGCATCTCACTGCAAAGGGAAACTCCATGGTTTTTTTAATTCTTCTTTTCAGAGTTCTGTATTTGCACGAATTCCTTGAGTTCAGCTGCTGCAATGTGCAGCGTCAGTCCAACTTGCCTCCCAAGAAGGGATAATGTTAATAAGGGGAAACAGCCTGGGAAAATGAAATTGCTTCACCTTGCAGGTGTTTACAGTCCTAGTTTCAGCAGGTGCTCAGTTTAACTTTGCAGATTCAGATTACAATTTGCCTAAAAACTGAAAGAAACGTTTAGACAAAATAATGCCAAGAACTCTTTTCCTCTCCCCTGCCTTCTTCAAAGAGGCCAAAATCCATTTTGCTGCCCTGAGACACACCAAACCTCTCAATGGCTGTGGAGTTTGTTATAAACTCGAAGATGCAGCATGACTGAGTGCACTGCCCAGACCCAGCAGAAGAGAAGCTGAAAGGCCATGACAGAGACTTGGCCCAGGATCTCTCACCTTTCCCAGAGAGCCGCCGAGGCTGGGTCCCAATGCAAATGCTCCTGCTGTCTTCATCATCCTCTGGTGGCCGGCTCAGGTCATCCCAGGCACATTTGGCACTCACTCCACTCAGGTTTGAGCCATCTGTCTCAATCCCTTTGTCGACTCTCTCCTGCTTAAAAAGATTCAAAACACCAAGACTTTTTTTGAGCGTGGCTTGAGTCTGAGCTGGAACCCACCATGGTGCAGCCCAACCTTCAACAGGTCCTGCAGATCCCCTTTTGTGGACAATTTCCACTCTCTGGACCCTGTGCTTTGCTGTGCCAGCAAACAGCAACTGCACATTGAGCCAAATCAGGAAGCCACTCTGAACTAAACAAACTTTTTCCATAGCAAGTTGGTCTGAAATCCCACCCTGCCCCCACTGCTTCACTATGTGGCCCTGACAGGCATAAAGGAGGGGGAGAGAAAGGTGGAAATCAATGGCCTGGGATGTGCAGGATTGCTTCTTTCAGTGTTAGCACTGATTTACACCAACTTGAAATATTTAAGGCATGAAGAACAGCTTGGCAGTCGATCTCATATATATCAATGATAACAAACCCCTGAATAACTAAAGTTCTCTTTCCAGCCTTATCAAAGAGTCCCACAATAAAAATAGCTCATGGAGAGACTCATCATTCACATGGGTTCTTCATTTGCAAACTGCCCAGAGAATCCCTGCTTTCCAATGTGCTGGGGTGTCCCATAAGGGACAAATATGCAAGTTTGCACGTGCAAGGTGACACAGGTCTGTTCCCAGTGTCAAAGCTTTTGCACAGCTTTCTCTATTGGCAAATAGACAAATTCCCTCCCTTGCAAGCTGGACTTTCCAAGCACGTAACCATTGTTTGGGTCTCAGAAGGTGTCACACACCAATCATAAGCAGCTGGATGCTCTCAGGCACCAGGCATTTTCTCAAGGACATGTGCATCTGCTGCCAGCAAGACTGCCCTAAGCTACAGCCAAAACTTCTACAGGAAGTTCCACCTTCTTGGACATGGGCATCAGTCTGAATTTCCACCTGTGACCCACAAGGGGGTAATGTTGAGCCGAACAAACTCGGGGCTGTGCTACACCCAGGAAGGGCTGGCACCTCTTCCCTGGCACCGAACCAGCCAGGCTGGCTTCTCCCTTTTCTGAAGGGGTGTTGCCTCTGGTACTGCTCAGTGGCACCAGCAAGATCTGCATCTCTCTGCATACATATGTGTCACCTCAAAAGGCAGGCAGTCCCAAAAAACTTCAAAGATTTTAGGAGAGAGCAGAGTGGTGTCATACAAAGTGAGAGAGGATCTCTCCACTCCATATAAGTACCCTCTGGTTTGACATAGCCACTGAAGATGAAAGACTGTGTGAACATTTTGCTCTTTGCAAAATCTGTCCCCAAGAAACAGTTTCCAGACTAAACCCACACACATCCCTCCCGTTGCCCAGCTGTGCATGCTGCACCCTGTGAAGAGCATTGCCTGTTCTTGTGACCATTCAAGAGAGGATTTGAGCAGCTCAAAGATAAGCACAAGCATTCAGGGTGTGGTTGCACAGCGGTTTAAGTTGATGTAATTTGCAATGACTGCAGTCCCACCCTCCTCCATGTGCTCCTATCCCTTCCCTTGAGCCAACTCATTTTTTTTTTTTTTCATCTGGATCACCTCCCAAAACCCACTCTTTGGCCCAAAATTGAGGTAGGAGCCTGTGGCTGACTGCAGGACGAGAGCAGTCTTGACTTAGACTTAAGCATTCAAGAGACTGCCTTTCTTCTGTTTTTCTCCCCTTGTTAGGATCTTCCTCCAGTGTCAGGGGAAACTGGCTTCTTGAAAACGTAATAGGAAAATCTGAGAAATAATAAATCTGCTGTGATTTTCTTTTGTTTTATCCTAAACATAAAATTATTTGTGTTACCCAGAAATAGAAGTTGTGGGGAAAGAAATAAAAATACATCCGTTCCTACATATGCAGACAATGCTCTAAGTGAGATTTAGCACGTGGCTCCTTTGGGAACCCTCCATGGTGCTCTGTGAGGACCCAAATGAGCTGGCGTGGGGAGGTGTAACTTGTCAGCAAAGTTATTTTTCATCCCAGTCATTGGGGAAGCATGGGAGAGCCACCAAACCTGCTCTTGAGCAGGGAGAAGAAGAGGCCAGAGGGCTGCAAGGCTCTGGTGGGATCTGCTCCCCCATCCCTGCAGCCAGGGCCCCACTCCCAGCCAGACCCTGTGGACACAGTGCAGAGCCTCGGGGAGGGGGAAGGACTCTCATCTGCAGCTCAGCTGGCTTGCAGAGCACTTCCTCAGGGGAAGAAGAGTTGCTCTGTTGGCATCCCTTGGAGATCAAGGGAGCTGATGGAAACGAGTTGGCTTAAGGCAGCCTAATTTGCATGCCTGTTTCATAATGTTTGCAAGTATTGATGTTAAAAGGGGAAAAGTCAAAAAAAACCCCAATCGGTGTAGACTCACAGCTCTGGCAATGCACAGTTCTATCCCACCTTTAGCCAGCAAAGATTTGCCTGGATTGAGGAGCTATTCTTCCTCCCTTGAAAGGGCAGCATGAACAGGAGGCTGGAGAAGCCCAGGGCAAAGGAGGTTCAGCTCTTTCCTTCCTCAAAGAAAGGATATTTCTGTCCCATTTTCCTCTCAGCATGTGGGAGGGATGCTCTGAGGCTCTAAGTCATTGATCCCTTTTTAAACGAGCCAGAGCACTGCAGTGTGACCTGCAGAGCAGCAACCACAACTCAGGAAATTCAAATCAGCTTTATTCTCTTCTGAGATATCTGCTAAACAGAAGCAAAGCACTGAGAATCAGCACAGAGCTGGGGACCAACAGGAATTGTTTGACAGTGCTGCCAGGGAAATCTGAATGGCCTACAGGGAAGCCTGGCTGAACAGAAAACAGCCAGCGTTGCCACAGTGTTAATTGCCGACATCCTGGGATGACATCTTAGTTGGGATCCATTCTCAGCAACTCCGAACAGAAAGTACAGCTGCTGCTGCCAGAGCTGGGTTTAGGCCTCAACCAATTCCCACAAGACACAATGCAGCCTCCAAACAAGCTCTGCCTGCTTCCCAGGCAGACAACATGCTTGCTGGCTCCCAGGAAAGTTGTCCAGTTTCTCTGCCTGTTCCCTCCCTCCCCTCCACCTCTCTTCCACTGCTGCCTTTCTGGTCTCACACACCCTCTACCAACACCAAGAAAATGACACTTTATCCTTTCCCCACTAATTAGAGCAGAAGGCACATGACAGGGCTGAAGGCAGCCTGGCACTGCCTTACTCTCTGCACTCAGCAGAGGCTCTTTGTGGGACTCAGGGGTGGATTTTGCTCTATGAATCCCTGGGGGCTGCTGCAGCAGAGCAGGAGGGAGGTGTGCACACACACCTGCCCATCTGCACTTGTGCAAGGGCAAGAGAGAACAGAAACAGGAATGTGTTCAATGTGAGGAAGTCCGGAAGGACCACAGACGTAGCAGCTTTCAGCAGCAGGACACAGTGGTGAGGCAGAGGTACTCTTTTATTTGCCTTAACTTGCCTTGGCTGACTCAGATTCCAGTAAGCTGAGCTATTTTTCATTTACAGTAAATTGAAGAAAACCTTGTTATCATTAGGAATCACAAGTGTGCAGACAACAGAAACACCTCCAGGAGGGGAGAGGGCAAGGTTCTGGAAAGTCTAAAAACTTTATGGGACTTTCAGTTGTATTAGCTTCCACACTGCGGAACATTTGTGGAACATTTTCTTGTGTTTCTCAGACTGGGGTTATTCTAGACAAACAAATCCTTAACACCAGTAAAAGTAGAATTTGGTTTTGTTCTTAAGCTTTTAAAGTAAAAGATGCTGTGAGGCAACTGAGAATAATCAGATACAGACATGCAGACCATAAGCAAATGCTTGTACAAAGCATGCACATTTGCACGTGCCCTACAAGGTTGAGCCATAAGTTCTCTGTTAAAGGCAAATACTCAGTGATTCACTGAAACACAGTCAGCACCACACTGGATTTGCTGGAGACCCATGTACTTCAGTACCATGTATTCCAGCTCTGCTGAAGGGATTGCAGAACTGTCTCCCAAATGCATGGCTCAGGAGAAGTCCATAGTACAGTAACCTCTCCATAGAGGTCCTATTCTTATCTTTAAATTTCAGAAATTAAATTGAACTCCAAAGAAGAAGGTTTAATATCTCTTCCTGCATGGATTATTAATAACTGCATGTGGTACTTTTGGGTTCCCATCATTTCTCCAGTCCACACTAACTACTTGGCCTCAAGTGATATCCTACAGGAATGAGCTACACTGTCACATTTGCTGTGAAAAAATAGTACTTAGTTCGTTTTGAGTTTTCCCCATGTGATATCTCCTTACACTTGCATATAAAAGGAAGGAGGAATTTCCTGGTGCACCATTCCTGAATCTTGTATTATTCTATATCTTTCATCTTCTTTCTTCCTCCTTTCTAAAACATCCAGTCCAAATGTTACCAATTTGTCTCATACAGGAGATGCCATTTTCCTGGTCTCCCTTATCTATCTTCCTTCCTAGAGCTGCCATTCCCGTGGGGCTGGACGTGTCCCTCTTGAACCACCTTTAAGAGGGCAAAAAGCTTCTAAGACTTTTCCATGATTATTACAGACATTGAGAAGATCCAAGCACCTTTACAGAAAATATCAGAATTGTTGTATAACAGTTGGCTACTACAAGAGACACGACATTTTATAAACTAAAGACATACTTGCAGATGTGGGTCAATCTCGAATATGGTCTCTCCTCTTCGCATGTCTGTTATCAGCCAGGGGCCTCCAGCTCTACAAAGAAAGACAGGTAATGAACAAAACAAGCCCTTTAATTAGAACTTTCCAGCAGGGTCCTCAGAGTGGACCTGTACTGTAAGGAAGCACAAGATAAGGGTTTAAAATAAGCCTAGAAACCCCTCTATGTGGTGAATACATCCCACAGCATGCATTTGCCCTTTACATTTTCCAAATAAATAAACAATAAAAGCCCTCCACGACCTAGCAGTTAATCTGCTCAGTGTCTGGCACCACCCAGACGTGCACAGCAGTCAGGACTGACACAGGCTGTTATCCCCTGTGCAGGCCCCCTTGCTCACACAAGACTGAGACAGGTTTTAATCTTACAGGAAACGAACTGGGACTGAGAAGTCCAGTGTAGCCTGAGTCAAAGAAAGATGGGCAAGGCATGGAGTCAAGATTTATTCCTCTATTACATATCTAAGAATAGAGCAGGGCCCCAGTGGGACTGCACTTTTTGCCAAGATTGGCAGTCACGTTCAGTACCACAAAGAGCTCATTGCTCTGATAAATACTATCACAACAGACATTTTGCTCAGTTGGTGCTTCATGGCCAAGTACTCAGATGGTTCAGGGAAATCTTTGTTATCATTAGCAATAAAAGTTGGAAGGCTCAAGGTGTTTCCCAACAAAGGTGATAGAAAACAGATTACTGTGAAGATGAAATACTCAGAGACTTCACTTTGGGTCATAGTGCAACCAGACTGCAGAAGGCAGCCTTAGATAGTGCTTTTCCTTTGAAGTAAAAACTGAAGTAGTTGGAAACTGCCATAAAAAAAATCATTTTTTTCATTACATACTTTGTTATTGCAGTCAAAAGCCCCCTCCTCTGGCCTAGTTTGTGTTAGTCTCCTAAAACACTTAGGAGTGGGAGCAAAAAAGTTAATATTTTACAGGTTTTCAGATGCATGGATAGCCACTCGTTTTTTCACATCACTTTGGAAGTTGTGAATTATTAACTGCAGGGGTGTGACCTGCCACAGTTCCTCACTGGGGTGCAAGAGACTTTTACCCTGGTTCCACATCAAGGGCTTAGTAGCTTGCAGATTTGCCTTCAAACCATGCCCATTTGGGTCTCATTTTTTCCTTGGAAAGGTGCTTATACCACAGCACAAAAGCCAAAAACCAACATGAGAACAGACTGAGGAGAGAGGTGCTGTATCTGTATTGACTTAGAGGAGCTACGGGAGCTGCAGGCAGTGTTTACTGTCTCAGGGATCCAGAAACAAAGCTTGCAGCTGGACAAATTCACTCTACTCTAGGGCATTTGCATGAATTATCTGCACTTGTGCCTAAAAGGGGAAAGTTCAAGTTTAAAAAGTCCACCTCTTCCAAATTATCAATCAATTCAAGGCTATTGTGAAACTAGAGAGTGTACTATTGTGCCCAAAACCAAATATTCAGAACTATTTTGCTTTTAAAAGTAAGTCTTTTGAGTAACAATCACATGGCAATAACTTCTACTGAATTAAAAAATGTTTAAGCAAAATACCTGCAAGCCAAAAAGATTTAGCTGCACCCTGGCAGCAAACAAAGCATCAACATATCATTTACCATTTAAAACCCATCTCTTCCTCAACCCAACATCATCTTTGTTATTTCTCCCATGGCAAAAAAATGAACTTCACTTTCATGAATGCTCCTCCTGCTGCAAACTGGCCCACCAAGAGTGGCCCACCACCAGTTTGAGACTGACTTTCTCACTTTCAGACAGTACTTCCAGACAGTTTTGTAAGCCAGACCCTCTCCTTCCTTTCTTTGAACTAAACAGCAAGGTCACCAGTAACAGTTATCTCAGGAAGAACCAATGAGAAAACCCTGCAGGCATAAGAGGAAGGAAATTAAGCTTTCAAGACCTCATTCTCTTTCACCCTGAACATGTGGACTTCCACATGCATTAATTTGCCATCTAAGTGTCTGTGCGTGAGAACAGATTTGCAATGAATTCCCATCTCTTGCAACAGCACAGATTAAATAAGTTCCATCAGCAAGTTAAAGATTGTTAATAAAAATAAACAACTGAATTGTTCTCTACAGAAATGCCCCCTTATATGGGCTATGTGACCACTTACACCGGGACAGTCCGAAGCAGTTCCAGAATTCCTTGACCATTCCACTGCTGAGCTGCATGCAGTTCCTCAGTGCAAACCCCAACAATCTGTAATAAATAACAACAGAGACACTAAATTTGGGGGGGACCATGAAAGAACTGTGGAGAAAATGTGCCACGTGGTCCTGGATCAAACAGTGCACATACAGAGAAGCACCATTTCTTTACTCTAATGAGATATGCCAGGACAAATGGAGCCTGAGACAACAGTGGGATCCCACAAGACCTTGTTCTCTCTCTCTCTATATACCATGTGAAGCACCCTGGTCATGTAACATTTAACCTTGTAAAGAGTGTGTGAATTTAACAATGAGGAGGGTCTGGTGACAAATCACGGTTTATACACTAGCCTGCTTGACTTTTCAATCAAGTCCACACAGACAGGACAGAGTAAGACAGGTGAGGGTCTGAGCACATACAAACACTGCTCTGTCAGCTGACTGCTAGGGACAAATGCAATACTGCACAAGCAATCTCCACCAGGCAAGGGACTTGCTGCCACATGGGATTGCTTTGGTGCTCATAAAATCCTTGACCAACTCAGTTTGCTGACTGGTTACATCTTACCCAGCACCATAAAGTAAAGCTGCTTACACACCACATAATCCACTTGTCACTGCAGGCAACTGCAGACTTCTGCCTTCCTGTATAATGCAGGATGTGTTTGCTTTTCAGGATAGGAGCTGCCACACTGAGCAATACCAGATGTCTCTCTAACAGCAGCTGAGATCAGCTGCTTCAAATGAAGGGGTGAAACACCCTTCAGCTGATAGCAGAAGGCAGTTTCTTCCTGCTGTATCAACCACTGGTTTGTGCCTTTGAGCACAATGATTCACCCTGAGATGAAAAATATTTTTTGTTATTGCCTTCTATTTTCTTCCTCAATACTCTTAAGTCTTCCAACAACACTGAATTTTTCGTCAAAATCTGTTCAACTGATGTTTTATCAGAAAAGAAGAAAACTAAGCTCTGAAGAGCAGCAAGCAGACTCAAGCATGTGCCTTCTGCTGTAGGCACATAACTGCACTGATAGAGATCTACGTGGAAAACTCTCATGTCAGCATGCACCCAGCTATGCACACCCTACCTCTCCTGCCCCTTGCAGAGCTCACTTTGCCAGTACCCAGCCCTTGGAGGTGCACTTCATCCCCACCCATCTTCCAGGCTTCCTCCATCAACAGCCTGAATCACCCCTGCTTCAGGACACCCCTCCCTGGGCCTTCACTCACTAATTACATACAAACAGCAAGACTCTAAACAGGAAATTATTTTGTTCATGCTTTGCTTTTTGTAATCATTTATCCTCATGGGTCAAAATAAATTCATAACAACAAGCATCAAACAAAGGGGAAAACCAAGTCAACTGTATGTGTTGTGGAAGATTAGAGGCCAAGGGCCTCAGGATGCAGCAAGCTGACTGTTCTTTGATTCAAGACAGCTGGGCACTAAAGAAGAGATGAGGACTAACACTGTACTAGCTGGAGAGTCAGCCAGGGATTATCCTGCTTAGTTTGGCTCTCTGTCTCTCCTTCCAGGTCCCATAACTCACCTTGCACTAATTAATCTCACACCCACCCTATTTTTGTTGATAAAACACAGACTTTTGGGCACCTCGGAAAAGCCTAGCACAGTAGTTGTCTAGTGCAGGTTTGCAGTAACAGAACTTCCTTTTAGATGTTGCAACTACAGCCAAATACAAATGGGAGAAACTAGAAGCTTAAATTGTAAAATACAGACACTTGCATTTTCCCACAGGATAGAAGTTTTTCCACAGAGCATGAAGAAATCAGCAGTTGGCATAAACTATGCCACTCTTCCATTTAGGTTATTAACCCAATATGCAATTTAAAAATATCCAAAGCAGCCCCTATCTAAGAAGCATCGCTGAGAAGGACTTTGGGAAAGCAAGCAAACCTGTTTGGCCACAGAAGCTCCCCATGCTGAACAGCAGAGTTAAATCACAAGGGATTTTTTTAATGTTTCTTTTGCAAAGCAAACCCGAACCTTTCTTAAACAGTAGATCAATACAGGAAAACTCAGCCTCTAAAGAATCTTTGTGTCAGTGCTGCAAGCTACATTTCTGCCATTAAGTACTGCTAAAACAGCTCCAAGTCCTGCTCCAAACTCTTCTCTTCCTGGTATTCAAACCAGTGGATCACTTACTGATATTACCATAGAATTAATTTTCATTTATCTCTACATTAGCTTTTAAAAGTGTTTTTCTCAACATTTTTTTTTAATGTTCTTATTTGACACTGAAGACAGGATAACAAATATCTGAGTTACACAGCTCAAGGCAATGTTAGCTGCACTCCACGCCCAGGAGGTGGCAGTCAGAGCAATCGTGGCTGGGCCGTACCTGCAGGAAAGTAACGACCCCAAAAGGAGTCTGCACCGGCTGCATCTGGGGGTCTTCTGTCAGCAGCATGTGCTGGATTCGAGACTCACTGTTGTCCAAAGGGCTGTGCCACGACACATGGTCACCGCTGCAAAAGGTGTTTTCTGCAAGGACAAGAAACAAGAAATATTTAATCTGTGAAGTCTGCAAGAACATTCCTTCTGTTGGCAGCTGCTCCTGACTGCTGCCAGGCAGGGGCCTCTGCCCTGGGCTGGGGCAGTCACTGGTGACTATTCACAGTGACTGCCCCTGGCCAGCTCTGCTGAGCCTGTGAACCACCTGAAACAGGAATGGAATCTCACTGAGTCATCTGAATTCAACACTGATTTCAAAACTGCCCACTCTTGAGTCCTGTGGCAAAAAACAGTCCTACTTTGATATTAAGCCAAATACAGGAATACTAGCAAATAAAATTAGCCTGTCTCTCATTTACTATTAGTCTCCTTTTTTGAGAAAGCACAGAAAGTCAACAGGCCACACTGAGTGCCCATTGCCACAGCAATTCACAATCTTAATTTGCCACAGAGAAAATATTCTCAAATTTCAATTAAACATGAATACTACCCTGCTATATCTAATAAAAATTCTGCTGCCCATCTTGTGATAGTGTAAGTCAAAATCACTCTCTCCCAGTTGTCTGGGTGGTTCTGGTGCAGAATTATAATTAATATGTTTCTTCTTTCCCAAACAATAAGAAAACCAATAGGCTATAAATTTAATTCTATGTCAGAACAGACTGCATCAAAACAAGGCAGGCATTCCTTTCTTTTCCTCCCCTCCTACTTAGAAAGACAAAACCCCAGATAATCCCATGTTCCACAGCTAGTGCATGCCAGAAGGCACAGCAGAACCCATCTGTCTGATGCTGCCCCATCACAGGAAAGGCTAATGCCTGCTTTCTGAGTGAACTAGAAGTAAAACAACCAGCCATGACCACATTCACAGCAATTAAAGCATGCTCCATTTGCATGCAGTTCCTGGAGCATGTATGGTAATACTGCCTAGCTGACTGCTTTTATCTTGGCTCTTGTGCTTGTCCAAGCAGAGCTTTATTGCACATACAAATAAACAACCTGGAATCCACATTCTGCCTTCTGAGATAGGTGTAGTGCCCCAGGGATTAACTGAGTACTGCCTGCCTCCTTCCAAAGTCAGTGGCAGGCCCAGTGCCCCTCTCCTTGACCAAGCTCCTCCATGAAGGCAGTCTGGGCTGCTGTCCTTGCTGTGGTCTCTCCCAGGGTCACACTTAGAACTCAGCAGGAAAGGAAGCCTTGCCCAGTGGAAGAGGAATTCCCACTAGGAATTCCAGTGCAGACTGGAAAACATTAGTGGTTATTTGAGTTGCTGTCTGTTGAGACTGAAGCATCTCCCATGCTACAGGAGCAGGATTCAATTCTGAGAGGTGCCCTCCTCATGGTCCTGGATCTTCATCTAACCATCCCACATCACCTTCCAAACACATTGCAGCAGGACACCTCTTAAATATCTATAGGGCTAATAGATAAACATGGCAGCATCTGCAACAGCAAGAGAAAAACTTTTTGAATTGCCAGTAATTGCAACTCATTCCCAGTGACATTAAACAGCACCACCAAGGAACTGGGTGCTTGCAGATCCCATTGCAATAATTGTGCATCAGGACCACCACGACGGCGAGCACGGACGTGAGCAAGGGCAGCAAAGACAGGATGCTTCAAGGGAGCCCTAAGCAGCAGGCAGGTGAACTCATGAGAGTTCCCTCAGAACTGCTGTGGTTAAAAATATTTGCAGTCCTCTTCCTGATGAGGAGCTGCTGGCCCGCTCCTGGCTGTAATGTTGGGCAACTCAGTGTGTCTCCACTGGGTGTCCCCATTGGTGTGGGTTTGAACATTTGTTATATATGTTTTTTTCAGATGAATTTCCTGGACAGCTTATTTGATTAAGAATTAAAATAAACTCTAACTACCTTAAGGAACTTAGCCTGAAAAATGAGGCATGTAACAGAAGTGCTGTGATAAGTAAGATAATGTTTTCCTTAGTTAAAATTAGGAAAGAAAGAAAACATAGTGAATGCAAGCTCCTTCAAAGAGTTTATCGTTATGTACACTAAATTACACGCTTCCAGCTCTGTGACTGAAAGGACTGGTTCAAATATTACTTTACTTTTAGAGTTGAGGAAATATAAGCAGACAAATGATTTTTTTTTTTTTAGTATCAAAACCTGATTAAAGAAACAGCACTTAGAATATTGCAAGGGATATCTTGTAATATTTTCCAAGTTAGACAAAATATGGCTGATTAATTTTTTTAAAATGATAAAAGCCTCTCAGTCACAGTTTTCAGGAATGAAACAAAGCCACAAAGAGCTTATTCTTGGGCCCTGTCTTTATACCACAACATTTTGCCCATCAAATGCTCACACAATTCTATGCTGATCGATCGCTGCATTTCACTGTTGGTGCTGCTTCTCCTGGGAAAGCCCAGCCCGTTTAGAGCAGGTTTTCAAATGCAAATGTCTCTGCTGGAAACCCACCTGTTTATGTCCCTGTGAACACTGAACACTTAGAAAATCTCCCTCTCCCTTGCATACACACGAACACCACAAAATTCACACTGACTACTCAATTAAATCACACCAAAAAAAATTCTGCAAATAACACGAAGCCAAATTAAAACCTGTGGGAGTTCAAGAAATTTGGGATTACACCCTGAAACCCAGCTTTCCACTTGCTGCATTGTCACCCATGTGGGATGTAAGATGGGGTCTCTTGTACAGAGACCATTGCAGCACTGAGAACAGCCTGAATTACATGACTTGTAGCCACAAAAACTAAGAAATTACAGAAACAAAGGGCTAGATAATCACTTTCTATCGCCTCATGCTGGAAACAGGGAGAGTATCCTCCCTTTCTACCTTTCACACTCCCGTTTTCTAAACAGGACAGGGACAAGAACACCACAACTGGATAAGCCTCATCTCCTTAGGTGACTACAGCAAAACCAACAGTCATCAAAAAAAGTTCCAGGACATGACCAGGTAATTGCTAAATCCGTAGAACAAGTGGCAAAGCACAGAAATTATTTAGCCATCAACAGGAGAAATTAAAAGCAAAGGAACTAAAAGAAAATATGCTAAAAAGTTAAATCCAAATTATTTTAGCCTATGGATAAAATCAGCAAATCCTCAGGAGAGGCTCTGATTTACTGCACACAAGCTGCTGCTGAATACTTCTGCCTCGTTGTAAACCTGAGGTGGCTTCATGTTCCCTCCATGACAGGATGAGCTAAGGTGCCCAACCTGCCCCAGGATAAACTCATATCCTTCAGTTACCATGGGAGCAGGGAATGTGTTGTAAATACACAGGCTTGCTCACAGAACCCTCTGGGTTCCTTGCACCCTTCCTGCTTGGAAGGGGCACTAACTACAAGCCTTAAATCTAGCACAGCAAGGTGACTCATCCTCACAATTTTGAAACTGGTTCTTTTCCTGCAAGTTTATGTTTTAACAAAAAACACTGACTCTTTCTTTCTGGTGAGGATTGCTGATTCCATGAAATCCAACTGCTTCATAGGGAGGTACTGATTTCATAAGAACTCAACAAGGAAATCATTAAAACATTTCAATTCAAACTTAGTATTTTAGTTCATAATTTATAATAGCAAATCCAAAGCCTATCTCTAGCTCTACAAAAATAAAAAGTCTCTAAATCTGCCATATACCAGCTCTTGTACTATTCTATTATGCAAAAGCAGCAGTTGTATCAGACCACTCTGTTAAGCCACCTATATTTTGAAGTCTTTAAAATGTCATTATCAATTTTCTTTTACAGCTCACATAAAGCAGGTGAGGTTCCTTCATGCAGCAACAGTCATAATTCAGCAGCACAATCTCTCCTAACTTTACTATCCAACTGCTCTGTAATGAGAACTGGGGAAATAACTCAGAGGGAACCATTCCACTGTAGACTAGTAAATTTTCTTTGTCTAACTTTGCTCATGTATTTTCTTGGAGTGCATTCCTCCTCCCTCCTTTAATTTGACTAAATATAGCTGATGCCTAAAGAAATAAAACCGAGTCATATTCTTGGCCTCAGGATGTTTCATAACAGTATAATGCATGCAATCCACTCAAGTGGTGTTACCTAGCTCTAGAGAGAAACACAGATTACTTCCCACTGTATTTTCAATTCCTTTTTTAAACCTGCCAGCTTTCCATATATGGGATCCTGCGATGAGTCCTTACTCCCTTAATTGCTGCAGGGAGTAAATTGAAAAGAACAGCAAACTTAGAGAAGTACCAGGAGCTAAGAGAGAGCTCCATCCTAAAGGCAGCCCCAGGCTGAAAGTGAGTCAGGGAACATCTCCAGTGAGCTGGCTACCCTGCACCCAGAGCAGATGGCAAACAGTCTTTGGGCTTCTGGAAGTCCAGTATCTTCTGTTGCATGTGCATTGGCAACTTAAGGAGGAAAACAAAGAGCTGATGCTGTTCCATCAGCAAGAAGACAGCAAGGCAACTTTAAGCCTTTTTTCTGTCCATGCAGGCTCCTGTCCCCAGCCTGTCTGCCTCCAAGGCATTCAAATTGCACCACCCTGTTTCATCCAGAGGCCAGAAACTTGCCCTTCTGACATGGTTCCACCACATAATTCTTGAGATAAATTTTAAAATTTGAAGAACAGATTTGCAGCCTGACCATTCCTCTACACCTCTTCTAAGACACCTCCTCCTTCCAAATGCCAGCTAAAATCAGCAACAGAGGGGTTAAACTGTGCTGAGTAGGTAGCCAGATAAATCCACCTGGGCAGTGTGTTACAGGTTAGAAGTGATACAGCACAGAGTGGGAGAAGCTCTAAGTACACTAACTACTACATTTGCTTGGTGTTGGGAAAAGAGCCACTCTAGACTCATATCCTCCAAGAGCATGTTTCTGTTCCTCCTGTTTCTGGGGAAAGACAGGCCATCATTACAAAGTCACTTTATTTGGGGACATGTGCAAGATCATGCTGAAAGAAACAGTCCTGCTTGTCCCTTGCAAAAGCAGGGCTATCTGGATCATGCCCTCAGAGCAGTGATGTTGCTTAGCTATGCTAGTGCAATGCTTGGCAATTCTCTGCTACCTTGGTCTAAAAAGAAAAGAAAAATCCAACAATAAAACCACCCCAGTAAATTTGCATTAATGTGTGGCACTGGGGATGCTGGCACACAAACAAGATGACCACATCCCTCACAGAGCCAGACCTACATTATCTGCAGTGCTCAGCAGTGTGAAAACTGGCTGCTCTGAGGGCTACAAACCTGCATTTTGACTCAGAGATCTCAGCTAAACTGCAGGCAGAAAGTCACAGATGTCAGCCTGCATAACTCAGAGAAATTGTGCATTTGAGGGCAAAGATGGATTTTAACTCCATGACTTATGGGTGCAGGAATGTTAAAAAGGCCCCCAGTGAGTTCCTGACCAGCATGACAGTGATGCAGCCAGACATTTAAATTGAATGCAGCTTATCCAATACTTACAGAAACAACATAATTTATTGCATTGCCATTACCCCAAGCATGGTCTGTATAATTTATTATATAAATGCATTTTCTCCAACACATTTTTAATATTCAGTCTGGCTTTGTTGAAAAAAAAAGTAATCTGGCAATCTGTCACAAGTAAGATTTGATGCTGTTTTTCAGTACCGTTTTGCAGACCAAACATCTAGAATTAATTGAGAGAAACTATGGGCAAACAGAGTCCAATGCTGAAATGTAGTAACTATATTTTTCACCAGACCTACTTAATATATTTCTAACTAGCTCAATAATAAATATAAGCATGCATGCAAAGATGTTAGCTATAATAAATCGATACAAAAGCTAAAGATGAAAGTTGTGCCTAAATATCTCAAAGTAATACTGTTATTGCAACTCATTATATGGATGACATTTTTTAAAAAACAGAGTATAAAGAAAAATACTTGATTTAGACTCATTTACCAGACCCATTAAACTAGGATAATTAACACTAAATTCAGTCTCAAGCTTAGTTTCCCAACCTACAAAGAACTGCACACATGGATTGATAAAGGCAAAAAACAATTGGGATATAATCTGTGGGGCCCACTGCCACTTAGTTTGTAATTTTGTTTTCAAATCAAGGTGAACATGTTTTAAGAGTATACAAGGAATTAGCAGAATCCAAGCTGTGATATATTTGCACTATGTTCAAAAAATGCTTTTCCTCCCTTTCTTTTTCAGTTCAATTTTGCTGCCCCTTATCTCCTGCCTTGGAAACAAGAACTGCCCCAGCCCTGGCACTCCAAAGAGGTGCAAATTCACACAGTGCTGCTGCCTCCTGCAGACATGCAGCATAGAGAAGATCCCTTAGGAAGAATTAAATCCCAGGAATACAATTAAACAATAGCTCCACTGCAGGGATTCAAATTAGGCTTTGAGAAACAAGAGGCCTAGGTAAAAGATTATTTTAAAAAAATAGCAGGGAAAAAAACAGATTATCAGTACTGTAAGGACTGCTTGACCTCTGAGGTTTGAAGACAGTTTCAGAAAGCCGAGAAGTGTGATGCAGATTGTTTTTTAAAAATTGCTCTGCAGGTTGAAAACACAAAAATGATTACTGCATAGCTCCAGGGTGTTAAGTCTGGAAAATTAACAACCCTCACAAAAGAGCCCAATCAATTTATGCAAACACATATAAACTTACTTGATAATTTAATTCTTTGAACTGAAAGCCCAATTAAGAGCCTCCCACACCTTCCCAGGGTACATCACCAGCAGGGCAAGGTGATTCCTCACTTATCTGTGTTGTGCTTAGAGTCATCACTACTATTGGCAGTGGGATGATGGAAAATGTGTCTCACTGTACTGCAGCTTCCACTGATGGAGTTACAAGTACTGCTTTTCTTATCACAAAATAGATCCCAGGCACCCAGATGCCTTCTGCCACATTGCAGAGTGTAGCATCATAGAAAAAAAAAATTTAAGTGCTATTGTACAATAACCAATTTGAGTCCGAGCCTCTTCTACCCCTTCTGTTTTCCAAGACATTTCTTTCCATCCCTTACAGATCTGCATATCTGGCTTGCTCCTTTTTTCTGCCCCATGCTACGTGTGTACACAATTTCCATGACTGCAAACTCTCAGCAGGCTCCCAGCAAGTGACTCCAGTGCCCAGGGCACACTCCCACCCTCTGCAATGTGGTGGGCCCCCTGTCCTCTCCCTGACTCGGTACAGCCTGCTTCACCAGCCACCTCCTCCCACACTTTCTCTCCTCCCCACAACTTCATTCAGCTCCTCCACTCTGTTCCCCTCAGGCTTCTGCAGCCCTTGCAATCAGCAGAACCAGGAGCTGGCACCTTCCTCATGTTTGGCATCCCCTTTGTACAAACACTGTCCAGGGCAAGTTGCATCTCTCACCTTGCTTTTGCAACAACACAGTTCTCACCCATCTGCAGATTATTCTACATGGCTCCCTCCTCCAGAAAGGGGAAGCTGAAAGAAGTTATGGCAGCATGAAAGAACTTAGCTGGCATTGCTGAGCATGACAGAAGAAGAAAATGAACACAGATGTGAGTTGCTCCTTCTCAGTCCCACAGAAGTTTGCTGCTCCAAGCTCTTGCTCCCCTACTCCCCATCACTCAGACCCATTGCCCTTGGGTACTGCAGGGCTGGGGTGCTTTCACCTCCCCCAGTCTTCCTTTTACTTTCTCCATCCTCCTCTTCCAGCAACCATAAGGGAGTAGAAGTGATGCACTTGTGGAATTCTGAGCTCCAGGTCAGGCTAGAGACCCTTCCACCCCTGCCCAGCTGCATTGCTACCAGCTTTATGCATCCTTCACCTGAAGGAGATGCATTTTGCAGCACCCCTTTAAAGGGTGGCAGTTACATCATCAACACTTTCAAAAAGTGAATAGCCTCAGGATGGGGTGGAGGCCCAGGGGCCAGAAAGGATGTTATACAGCAGGATCTGTCAGATAAGGACTCAGCTCAAACCAGGTATTTAATGACAGTTTATTTACAGTTTATTTACAGATCATGTGGCCCTACAAGACCAGTCTGAAGAGATACTTGCCTGTAATTTAAAACCTATCCTGTGTTCTAGCACAGGAAAGCCAGAATGTTTTACAGTTACCTGAATGTTTCCCAGCCAGGTGCAACTAGAACAAAGACTGGTACCAACAGCATTTGGCAACCTTTAACCGTCCTCAGTGAGGGAATAGAACTGCAGCAGGTGAGAAAAACTTTTTTCCTTGTTGTTGTAACTCCTATATACTTGCATGTGTGCTGGCCACTGAGAAGAGAGGATAGTCAGATGGACCCATGAGCACCATAAGCCTGTACAGTCACTTGTGACCTTCCCCTAGATATGCATCTATAAAACATTTCTGTTGAAGAGCTTTCAAGGAGCTTGAAGCGGAAGCAAAAGCAGGATCTGCCTCTGAAGAACCCAAAGAACATACAAACAGCTTCCTTGAATAGCCTTCACAGCACAGACATCTGACAGAGAGACTGTTAGACTGCACCAGGGTATCTCTTTTAGCAAAATTATTTAAGAAACAGCAGGAAAGGGGAGCTGGTCTGTGAGAAAACATCCACAAAGTTATCACATCACAACCCTTTCAGAAAAAAGGTTCTAATTACTCAGGCATTAGTTCTGGAACTTGTAATGGACAAGAGGGCAGAGGTCTTCAAGAGAGCACTGTGTCATTTTTCTCAGTGGTTGATTATTTTCCCTTAAATTTTCAGGAATTTAAAGCTTGCACAGGCCAAACTTTTGTTTTACTTTTGCAAAGCGGGAGGCCAAAGGGCAGGAAACAGAAGAATTCTGCATTCACACATACTTGCATAAAATAGTTATGCATTGAGCTCTACCAACCCATTACAGTACTGCAAGAAAAACACACTTATTCCATTCCAAGAGCTGTATTTATGGTTCAAATGCAAAATGGACAGCCTGTTTATGAGCATCTTTTGAAACACCATCCCAAGTGTTCTGCGAAGACCCCTTTAAGCCCCTAATTTTAAATCAAAAAGCCCAAGAGTCCACTTCCCTCAGGTTCTGGGCTGCCCACAACCTCTGAATATACTCTCCCAGATTCTCTTTCCCACCAAGAACAAAACACTTTCCCTGCTGTGCCCATTTGCTGCCTCCTGGCTGAGCGGGCTGCTGCAAAGGATCTTTGGCTCTGAGGCTGTCAGAAGACAGTCTGTAATGAGCTCTGCACACTGCCACTCTCACAGGCAGAGTGGGTTAGTCAGAAAGCACAGTTTGAGCACCACTTGCTGCACAGATCTTCAATAGAATGTGTAAGAAGGTGGATATGTAACAGTGAGCCCAACTTCCAGCTCTGCAGTTCATCTGTAGTTACTCTACTCTGCAGTTTCATCTAACATGGGCTTGGCAGCTGTCAAGGGAAAATACAGTCCTTTTCAGAAGGCTACTCAGTATGTGTAACCTTCAAACTCTTCTCTTTGCATCCCAAACAATTGCACACAGGCAGTGAGAGAGGATGCTCTTGCAACTGCAGAACAATCCCTCTGTGCTGTTGCTTTCAGCTCCTCCATAGGAGGAGGCAATACTGTTCTCTGCAGAAGCTTTTAACTGCTAAAGCAGTTGCTTCCGTTTCCCAGGAAAGGCCGGGTGGGACAAAGACCTTATATATGAGAGGCCAAAGGACCTCACATCAGCAGGAGGGGGAGTTTTCTTCCTTCTCTGTGCTGTTTCCTTTGTCCTGCATTCCTCCTTCAGAACAGGGGACAGAGCCTTTATCCAAGGCAGGGCTCACCATGTGCAACTTCTCCCCTGCTTCCTTTATTCCAGCATTAAGAGATATTCTTCCTGACAGAGCCTGCTGGTCTCTAACATGTGGGCTCCTCCTCACTCTCCTACAGTGGGGAGGCTCTGGGTAGGATGGAAGAAAAGGCTTCCTGCAGAGAGCTCGTCTCCCCTCCACTTTGGGCAGAAAACATCAGCCAGATCAGTCCTGATCTTGAACTGCAGCTACTCTGGATAAACACCTGCTCAGGGCCAGCATCCAGGCGTCCCTGGGCTGGGGCCTGCTGGCTGTCCCTCTGCCACTTGCCACTGCAGCAGCCCAGCACAGAGATGCGTCACACTGCTTCCTCCAGGTCTCTGTGCCAGCTTCTTCCCTCCCTCTCCCAATAGCAGCCCACCTGCAATATGAAGGCTAAAACAAGTTGTGTATTTCTAAGTATAACCATGTATCAAAGTTACAAGCCTTGGTGCTCTGTCCATCCCTGACCCTTTGGGAGCAGCATCAGGGCAGAAGGACTGATGTAAAACACAGAGAGACTACAAATTCCCACCCCCTTTCTTTTTCCTTATTCTTTTTTTTTTTTTTTTAAATAAAGCAACTGAATGCACTGTACTGAACAGCTGAAAAACAACAAGCCAAGTTCAGTTCCCAGGCAGGAACAGGACATGAGTTGACAGAATTAAAAGGGACAGCATCAGTTGAAATCTCGCCAACTCAAACTGGGCCTAAACCTATTTTATCTAAATTGCAGTAGCAGCTACAAACAAGCCTTCTCTTTCAGGCAGCACTGAGATCCCTCACTTACTGCCTGGAAATACTATGTAATCAGTAAAGCAGTCTAGGGGAAGACAGCTTTCCTTCTATTTCAACAAAGTCTTTTATAAGCAACAAAGGCTTTCTGTGCCTTTGCTCCTGGCAAAGTCTCTCTGTGCCTTAGTGTGAACCTATCCTTTGGGGCTGGAGAAGGTCAGAGACCTGTTCCCAGCCAAGAACTAGAAGTTGGAGAGACAACAGTGGCTTCCACAGCAAGACACAGGAAATAACCATGAATCCAGACAAACTGCAGGAGAGGAATAAAGCCCAAACTGCGAGAGATTAGGAAGGTAGAGAAGAAAATACTTTAATTTATATTATATAACTAGCTTAATGACAACATAAGACATAGACTTTTCATCTTCCAAGTAAACTAAGAGCACAGGTGTCTTTGGAAACTCCTGGGGCTCCAGTCATGCTTTCCTACTGCTGAACTTCTAATTGGGAGGAGCCACACGCCCAGCCCTGCTTCAGAGCACCCGTGCTAATGAAGCAAAAAGCAATGTCACTCAGCAGTGGTGCTGCTCCCTTCCTCTCATGTTCCTGGGAAATCATCCTGCACTTCTCAAACCTGGCCAAAGGGCTGCAGGAGCTCTTCTATACTGCAGGTGAATTAAATGTATGGGGAAGAGATTCTCTAGTGCTGCCTAAGGTCCCAGCAATTCACAAAGGCCAGAAAGATGCTACTCACTAAAACCATAACAATCAGCAAAAATAATGGCCAGCTTATCCCATCAGTGGCTGATGAAGAGACAGTGCTCCAAGGCAAAAGGCAGGGCTGAGTCTGGCACTGGGGTGCCTCCAGTATTGTAAAGGGGGAACACTCTTCCTGCTGGAAACAGGAGGAGAAGTGAAGTCAATGTAATCACACAAAATCTAAGGCCATGGAACTCCATTTGTGCTGCCAGGAAGAACAGGCACACCACACATGTGGTGGCATTTGCAGCTGTGTCCCTGCTCTATGTCCTCTCCCAGTTTACCACCCACACCTGAAACCACTCTGATCAAGAGAGGAAGGACAGGCCACCAGCTGCATGCTAGCTCACAGCCAGGGAAACTTCAGGCATGGCCAAGGCCACTGCAAAGCTGCTTCCCAAGGACTGGCAAGCCTGTGCCTCTGCAGCCACCCACAAAAGAGGGCTGGGTCTATCCCTGCCTCACAAGGGAGGATAAAAGCATCAGACTCTGGAGGTCCCAAAAATTACAGTCATACAAATTGCAATAATATTAAGCTTTGCAAGCCTGCAGAGGGGACCTACATTACTAAGGTAACCCAGATCTACAAAGGGGAGTAAAAAGGGCCAGGTCTATCTGCAACCAGCACTTTGCTGCAACGCTTTTCAAGACAATTTACAAGAATTACATCTGGCAGTTCTGTTGCCAACATCATCAGTGCTGCCACCCAGCTCCAGAGGAAGCCAGCTACAGGTTAGGGACCAAAGCACGAGCTTGACAGCTGCCTGTCGTGCCCAGCTCATCAGCCAACCACTCTGCACGCCAGCAACCGGTTTGTTTTGTCAGCCAGCACATCATTTGGTACCACTCACAGCACGCACACCCCAGCTGGAAGCTAGGGGATGTGACAAGGCTGGCTTGGGAGATGGGGGGAGGGATGGGAAGTACTGGGGAGGTGAGCTCAAAGGCAGCAGTATGGGGAGAAGGGGATTTATTGCAGCAGTGCAGGACACAGTGCACAAAAACATAAAGGCCCAGGCTCAATCTGAGCTGCTGCTCACAGAGCAGCTTGTTTTATGGGAAACATCTACAAGGAATTAGGCTAAAACCCAACCAATTTCTCATGGACCGCTGAATAACTATCAGATGATGAGAGCTTTTGGCCATGACAAACTTGGGTTAAATTGGAACCAGTGACTTAATGTTTCCATACCCCTCTGCAGAATAAAGGCACGCAGCCCCTGCACACTTGGTCGAATGTCCTGTTCACCTACAGCAATTTACTGTGCTACCATTTCAGCATTCACACAGCAGAGTTCACTGCATAACAGATTCTGCTGAATTGAAATTGATGTTGATTTATACTTCTTTGTAGAGCTAAAAAACACAGTTAATTTCCGTACAATTTTAATCTAAAATCCTGGAATACTTAAGAGGAGACAGGCCAGCTCTACACTGGAAACGGGTCAATATTATAAACAGATGATAGAAAAAATATATATATTTTCCAGAGCCATAGCAACCAGAAGAGAATAATAAATCGGCCTGGGGTTGGGAAGAAAAAGATAAGGGTACAGTCAGGGAAAAATGTGTATGAATTACTGGCAGATTTTACTTGGCTTAAGTCATCCTCCTGGGAAGAAATAAACAGCTTTACAAACAAGCCAGAGAAGCTTCATTTGTATTCAAGGAAGCAAGGACTTTGTTTTAGGTTTAGGGTTTAGTTCCTTGTTTTGGTTTTTTCCTTTTTACACACAGAAATTGGCCTGTGTCAAGAATGTTTGAAAACATGTTGGCAAGCAAAGAGTCACTGAGGCTACTGGTCTGAAGCTTTCTGGACCCCAGGAGACGTGAAGCTGAGGCCTGGTGGTTATGGCAGGACAGCAGGTGCCAAGGTACCTGCTGGCCAATGGCTGCAGGTCTGTGACCCCCATCAGATTCCCTAATCCCACTGAGCCCCACTTCCAGTGTAAGAGTTATAGTGCCTGTCAAACACAAAGAACCTCCATGACTCAGACTAAACTAACTTGATTCAGGTGAAAACTGCTGAATAAGAAGAGTGTATCTACACCTGCAGCATTTCCAACTTCCAGAATCACCCTTGTTTAACCAAAGGTGAAACTGTGGCATAGAGAGATGGCATAATGGCCCCAAACGGATGTACTGGGACATCATGCACATGGTAGGAATTGTGTGCGTGTCCTTCTTTAAACCAGAGACAAGCTGTCATAAAATAATTTCTACCTGAAGAAAGTATGACAAGTCAGAAATTACTAAGGAAGGCTACATGTACCTCCTTTTGGGCTTGCTTTTCAGCCTGCCTGCCAAAGGCTTGGGCACTGATAGGCAGCAGAACCATCCTCCTCCTTTCCAGGGGACAGTTTGGGAAATTGGCCCATGGACTTGAATCATGACAGAGGACAGAAGCTCACAGATACTAAGTTCCTACAGGTTTCACAGAAATAATAAATACATTTCATATCCTTTTCTCTGAAAAGGGGATCCTTCACCATGACAGTGCAGAGGTGTTTGTGGGGAAAAAACCCACAAACCAAACCAGCTATAGTTAGCTTGGTTGTTGTTTTGACATGTTGTTATCAACATGTGTAACTTGTCATGCACCTACTGGAAATAGTTCTGTCCATTTTTCAGAAGTAGTAAGTTTTCTAAGGAATAATTCATATAAGTTGCTTCTGAAGTACTCAGCTGAAATTTACATTAAATTGTCACTGGAAAATTGTACCTTGCATCCTTACTTTCTTTTCCTGCACATTTTGTTATTACTGTTTTGCAGTACCCAGGATGCAAACAGCTTCCTACTACTGGCTAGTCAAAGGTCAAATACTAAAATTCAATTTTTCAATTAGTTGAGACATCAAACTTATATTTCAATATCTTTCAGTGATCTAGTTATCAGGAGACTATAAGAAAAGATAAATTACGTATTTATGGAATAAAAAAAACACATTTAGAAGACCTGAAAAGAATACTTAGTAATTCAAGGCATATTTATAATAATAAATGAGACTAAGAAGGCTCCTACTCTGCCCTTGCCTAAAGGAAGGATAAACTCTGCCTGACAAATATCCATAAAGAACAGTTTGATTTGTTCTCAAAGATATGCAGCAATAGGGAATCTGCCACTATCCAAATGTGCCACTGCACTTGCCATTCAGAAGTTCTAATGACAAACCCTAAGCCTATCTTACAGAAATTTGAGTAGATAAATCACAGAATTTTTAGTCTTTCCTATCCCCAGTAGGCACATGAAAAATGTATTTATTACTTTATTCCAACACTTTGCATATTTGAATACTGTTCTCACATCTTCCATTTTCTCCTCCCTAGACTAAACAAATGTAACTTTTGATCATTCCTTCACAGGCTATATTTTCTGGACCTCTGGATCATTCTTACTGCTCTCTTTCACTCTCCCTCCAACTGGGATGCAGCTGACTTGAAGTTTTTTGCCCAAAATGAAATACAATGTTCTCCCTCTCCCTTGCAGTGTAGGACCCAATCACCTGCAATACACAGAACACTCCTATTTATACATCAGAATAATTTCACTTCTATCTCTCAGCATGAAGAGTGTGTTGGTTTAGGTAATAGTAACTCCAAATAGTTTTCCTCTCCTTTCTGAACTGCCACTTTCCCCCAACTGAGTGCACTGGATTATTCCTGTGTCAGGAGAGGACCTTGTACCTGTTGTGCCTCCTGCCCTTACTACATACCAGTACTTCCCAGCTCTACCCATTTTTTGTGGTTGATGAGTAATATTGACAATTACTCAGAGTCTAAATATCCAAACAGTATTGCAGCCCTCTTCCTTACTTTTTACCAAGATCTCATTTCCTCAGCTCATTCACACACTTGTTGGGACAATGTAAAAAGTCTCAGTAGTACCAAGGTAACCAACATTCACTGCTTCCTATGGAACTTGTAGCTTACTTTCTTCTGATTTATTGTTGATAAATCCATGCTGGAACATCCATTATTCTGTGGATGCCTTCTGGATGGTTTGTTTCTCTTAGCAGTTTCATAAGACCTGAAATCTGATTGACCAATCAGAAACTTTGTTTTGTTTTGTTTTGGGAGTTTGATTTGGTTTTGATACAGGTTTTTTTAATGGGATGTAAACAACAGCGTTTGCCAGTTTTCCAGTCTCCTGTGGTGCTACCTGTCTCCCCTAAACCAGCAGGGGCTCAGCCTGCTCATGCTGATGTATTCTGGAGTAAAAGTCATCAAGCTCAGCCAACCTGCAAACTTGTAATTCATGGACATCCTCTTAATAGTTTGGGCTCATTCCCCAGTACACCTTCTGCATTGTGGAGAATATAACCATGACATATGCCACATCATTATCTTCAGGCTCTATGCATGATGAGTTTTCATGACAATTTCTCCAAACCTGTACCTGACAGCTGCAGCTGTTTTCTTTCAGGCTAGAAACATGGAAACAGTAAGAGCTCATACACACATGTACTTGTTCCCCTGCTACATCAATATATTGCCTTCATGACACATATCAGACAGACCCTTGAACACAGCATAAATTTATCCTAGAGAGAAAAAAATTACAGATTTTAATTTCAGGAAAACACAAACCATAGTCCCTCTATAGCGATCAAGGGTCTTAATACTGCAGAACATAAAGAGTTAACAATTGTAGTAAGCTCTGGATACCCTTTCCATAGGAAGAACGTTTCTTCCTTTTCATTTGAATGGAAGTATAAATTTGTTCTACCATGAGATATTTGCAGTACACCCATGAACCATGACAAGCTAAGGTCACGGAATTGTGCAAAGTTTCATTTTCAAGGTTTGAAGGTTTGGGGATTTTTTAAAACTAACAGAGTTGGCATTTGTGGTCATGGTCAAACAGTGATAAAATTAAGAACAGATAAAGCCACAAATAAAACTTTTTGAGACTTGAAAGCTTGGTGTTGTTGAAGGAGGGTAAGTACTGCCCTTTAATCAAAAGCACCAAGCGCTTGTTACCGTGAACAGAGAAGCCAAGGCTGAAAGAGGTCTGAAATTCAATGCAGAAGATTGCTTTTCTAAAGCACTGCCACAGTGCAGGAGAGAGAGAGAGAGAAACAAAGGAATGCAACATTCATTTGCCTAGAAGCGTTTGTTAGAAAAATACATCACTTGCAATGAGACATGCTTTGCAATTGCAATACACAGGAATAATATTTAGGACAGCAGTAGCTGCTAGGTGAATACTCAACTCAGTCATCACCACCTGAAAATGCTCAGGCTCAGCAGGAGTATGACTGCATCTTACTCTCCCCCAGCTTCAGCTGGACTCAGCAGCACACCTCTATGATAACTAAAAAGTTGGCTTTTATCAAGAGATAAGAATTTAGCTCTTAGTACAGCTTTCAGAGTAAACAATTTTCTGACATGCAAAAGTGCTTGGAGCCTATCAAAAAAGTTTCTGCCGATTTTATTCTTTTTCTTGCTTCTGGTTCAGGGTGGATTCATAAGCTTTACTTCAGTTGTTTCAGTTCATCAACTGTTTTTAAGGCTACTTCAGACTATGAAAGAGACACCATAGTTGGGTTTTTTTCTTAAACAACTGAAGAGGACAACATTAAAGTACATACACCAGAGTTAAACAACACTTACCAGAGTTTCATTTGACAAATGCTCTAAGCACTACAGTCAGAAAGAACTTGAGCAAAAAGAAACCTTTCATCATGTAAAACAATGCTGTCATGCCACAGCCTGCTTCATGCCCAATGGGCTTTAGAAGAACCAACCCTTCAAACACTTCACAGTTTTAAAGTTTCAACATCTGAATAAAGAAGTCCTGTAAAAAAACATGAAAAAACAATGGCAGAAGCTCACTTGGCTCTGCAGAGTGAGGATGTCAGACTGGGGGAAACTCTACCAGGCAGAAAAGAAAGTAACAATGCTGAGGACTGGGTGCCTGATTACCCAGGAGTGACATAAGGGAGAACACAGGAACTGCTCTGGACACTGCCATCCTGAGACAAGACAGCTCAAGGGAGTACAACAAAATAAAGCAGGACACTTCAGATGTAGCAGAAGTACTGGGGACTCTGCAGAGCAATGGAGTGAGAGATCTTTGACTAAATTAGAAAATCACTACATCTAGCTGTGGTCAACTGGCATTGTCCTGAAAGATCAAGAAGAAACATGATAAAATAGGCCCCATTACAAGTCTTGCTTTTAAATGCATCATCTTGTCAGGATTAACATGATGTCTATTATTAACCAGACAATTTTAGCCTGAGAAAATTCTTTTCTAAAAGAGACATGTGATAATCAAATTTGTACTAAAATAAAGATAGAGCTTGTTCACTTGTTGCAACAGCATACAGATTCATTTTATGCAAAGCAAGGAATGGTTGGTAACAGTCAGTGACAACACACAGCTGCTTGCTGAAGTGCATGAAGCAGTATGGAAAAAAACACCCAAAATCCAACACTTCTGTAACATTTTAGGGGGCGTTTTCAGGTCTCTTGTCCAGCCTCCCCGTTTGAAGTGGAGCCATCCCCAGTGCTAGATCAGGACCAACATAGCTTTGTTCAGCTAAGTCCTGAACCCTTCTAGGAATAGAGTTCCAGCACCTCTTATAAACCATTCCCTGTCCTTTGCCACTCTCCTTGTGAGCAAGTTTTCCTTGAAGCTTTTCCAGGGCCTCCCATACTGCAATTCAGAGCTGTAGCCCTTTGATGTACTATCTAGGGCTTGACCCCACAATCTTGTAACTACCCTCCCTACAGCTGTAGGCTCCAGTTAGATCACCCTGCACATTCTCTTCCCAGGCTAAACTGGCCCTGCTCCCTCCAGCTCTCCTCATGGTTCACATGCCCTAGAACCCTGACCACCTTGAACTCTCTCCAGTTTTTCAGTATCTCTTAAAGGCCCAGAAACAGGACACAATATTTTAAGCAAGCCCTTCCCAGTGCCATGCCAAAGAGGTAATAACTTCCCTCTATCTGCTGCTCATGCTTTTCCTAAGGTAACCCAGCATGTGGTTTGCCCATTGTATGATAAGCATGGTATTGGCTCACACCCAATTACATAGTCAAAGAAAGAAGTCAATTTATGATTCATACACTGTTGTTTTTCATAAGGCAAATTGAAAACTAAACACCCAGAGGCTAGAATCCATCAGCATGAGTTTGAGTGTGCACTTAAAGAGTCATGGTGGATATAAAGTAAAAACCAGCATGGATAAGCAAAAGATAATACTGGAGGGTGGTTCATGCCAGACTGATAAGCATGAGTACAACCACTCTTTTCATTCTAAGAACAGTTCTTTTGTTTTGAGGTCAAAAAGATGGGACTGCATTATTGCAGGAACCAAACAAGGGAAGTTTCTGCCCTAAGCTGACTGCCAGCTTAGTCACCAACAAATTTGCCCTTAAGTACCTTTCCAAATCCCATTTCACTCTGCAGACCTCCTCTCACCCATGAAAAGACAGTGACCAACAAGCAACTGCTATGAGAACCAGCTTGGACTAGGAAATTTGAAATGTTCCAAATGGGATATAGGATATTTAGTAAAAGGTTACACACAACATATGCATATTACTTTGTATCTAAGAGGGAGACTTTAGACACAGATGTTTTCTTCAGACCCTGCAATCATTGCACAGAAACTGTGAGTATGAATTCACCACTGCATGGTCAGTACCAAAAAGCTGCTGTGCAATACAATTTAGGCAGGATGGGAATCTCAAACAATGTAAAAAATAATCACAGTCTCATAGATTTAGATGCTTAACAGTTGCAAAAATCAAGATAGAAAGGTGATACAAATTTTGGATGGCAACTGGGGAAGACAGCTACACAGCAAAGGTTACAAAATGATGAGCAATACTCTGGGCTGGCACTGAACTATGTCCACCAATATTTAGAAAAAGACCCACAAGACTGGTACTTCCTCAGATTTGTTATAGAGGTTAGCAGAGCAATCCTGTTCTTACCCAGACCTTTTCCCTTTGAGAGTCAACCAGCTGACTGAAAACCATCAGCAGAATCAGAAGTTACTGAGCAATTTATGAACTAGTTCAGCAGGTACCAAATGCTACAAATTCAATAACCACTGATTTAGAAGGTACTTTACCTGTAAAGGACCTCAAATTAGGTTAAAAAATGTTCTTTAAATATTTTCATTCAGATCTTGTGATGCAGGAAAATGCCTTTCAAGTAAGTACATTAGCCATCAGCCATTCCACAGGTTTTCATGTGTTGACACTAAAAACAACATTCAATCTACTGATATAGATGAAACTATGAAAGAACAGTGCAAGAGGATGGTTTTTAGGCACCCTGGTTCTCAGTTTTCTGGCAATTCTCCACCTACAGTAATGATTCACAATTGTTAATTCCTTAGGACTCCCAGCCTTAGCATTCCTTACAACTTTTACATTTTCATATCTCAACAACTCCATGTTCATATGCATTGCTACTGCTTGGCTGCAGGACCACTGGAAGGGATTTGCCTGTGATGGAGCTGCAATGTTTTTGGAAGTTCTGCTGAGAAGTGAGACCTTATCAGATGGTTGTTCCTCAGCCACTGAGGATAAGCAAATGTGTTTTTTTTGCTGAGAGAAGATACTGGATGTGGCACTCAGTGCCATGGTTTAGTTAATGAGGAGGTATTAGGTCATAGGTTGGACTTGATCTCAAAGGTCTTTTCCAACCTAGTTCATCCTGTGATTCTGCGATTCTCTGAACCCAACTATGCAGGAAAGGGTCACTGGGCAGACTTCCTATAGTTACTGACTGTTGTGTAACTTCAGCATTTCAATATTCAAGATTTGCAGTAACATGAATAACAATTGGCTTTGTCCCTGCAGGCTGGGCTGGAGGAAGGAACACACTCTTTTGGGCTCCCAGACAAAGATAATTCCCAAGACCTGACTGGGTGCTGATGAGACAAGTGTCACACCCTGTAAGAGATGTGGCCCTTCAGAAGCAGAGCAGGGAGAAGTGAGGGTGTGTAGCTAACCCTGTGGTACCTGACTGGAAGACGTATCTGGCCAAGCCTTGCATCAGCTCTGCTGGCCACGTGGGCGGTGCCGACTCCCCCGTCTCTCTCTTCAGTCGGAATGTCAGCTCAAAGCCGAAACCACTCGGTCCATCTGTTCCTGTAAACCTGGAGGGAATGAAAAATAAAAAGTCATTACACACTTCTGTAACCAGAGCAGGATTTAAGATTAGGATCGTGGAAAAAGGAAGAGTTCTCCTCATAGAACCAGAGTGGAATCTGGATGTGCAGTGAACCCTGTGTTATGTAACCACAATGCAGATCTACCTGACTGACTGATACAGGACAGTGAGAGCCTCAGAAATGCCAAGTTATACCTTGGACAACCAGCATCCCTATAGTCTTTTATTAGTTTCACATATCAGTTAGTAAGGGAAAAAAGAAATATTTCTAAAAGGGAGAAACAAAAATGCTTCAAAGCGGATAATTTTAAAGAACTGATTCCAGGAAAAATCAATAACCAGAAACTGAAACACATTATGAATGGGTCAGTTTTAAGAAAGATCAAAGTTAACAAAAAGCCTTCGAGCTGATGTTTCACAACTAAATTTTTTGGAAAGTAAGACGGCTACCTATTGAATTTCCTCCTTTCAAGGCATGTTCTGAAACAACACAGCTTTACTTCTAATATGCAATGAGTTGGAGTTCAGTGGATTTCTGGGGTTTTTTTAACATCTTGGATCTCTGCTTCCCAAAAATAACTGTTTAAAGAAGACCACACATGCTTTACATTGATCCATATGAAAATCACTGAGTATCAGAAGTGATTAGGTGAGTATCCATCAAATCTCAAGTAACACTCGTATTTAGGAGAACATTGCTGGTCAGCAACATACCCGTAGTCACAAAGCAGTAAAGCTGACAGGCAATGTTACTTAAATGGCTTTGTTCATATGATAGTGTGACTCTTAAACAGAGAACTACTAAATAAAAAATAAAAAAAGTAAGGAAACAAGCATTAAGCTACTTCCCTTATAAGATTTTTTTTAAAATTCCCAAATATTCAAGATGTATCTTCCAAAGAACACTCAGAAAATGCAGCGGCATACAATGCTTATATTCTCAAATTAACAGTTAAATCTTAGAAGAATTCTATTTGCATCTAAGAGATTTGTTTTTAAAGATTAGACTTAAAATGTTTTTTTGAATAGTTAATGGTCACAAGTTGGTGAAAATACAGGGAAAATTTAAAAACATGTAATTCACCTGCACTGTGCAGCTGTTCTGAAGTAACAGTCAATAAAGTGAAAGTCTTTGATCTGTTTAATTTTAGCTTGGTAATCTGGTTTTGAGGAAATTGTGACATGTGGCTTTGAATACTCATGATTATGCTTAATTTAGACAGGTCTTTCATAGAAAGAAATATTAATATACAGAATGCAATTAGCATAGTAATTTTGTTCATAATTTTGCCAAAGGTTTTGCTTTTATTCTTAATAAAAGTCTTGTATTTGAAGGTAAGTTCAATGTAGTTTCAAGAGATGCCATGGAATTTCTCTCATTGAACAATGGACCATAATCCAGGATCAGAGCTCCTGGATGAGGTTTGGGAGATGTACCTGAAAATGGAGGCAGACATGAGCTTCAGGAGCCACACAGACCTTCAACCTTCCAGTATGCTTCTGACCCTTGGCATAGGAAAATCACAGAGAAGTATCCAATAGCCAAGTTATGCAGCTTGGCTTCTCTTACAGATATCCTTTTTACTACATGTGCTCCCAATGGCCCCAGCTTCAAAATTTGTGATAAGGATGCCTCAGTCTGCTAGTGGAGAGACAAGTAGCATGGGAAATTATTTTTCCCAGTTAGAAAGCCAGGATCTCCAGATACATGTGCCAGTGGAAGACAGAACAAATGGCTTATCATCTCTCACAAGGACATAGATACTCCTCTGTATTCCATGTAGAAACTCTGGGTCCTCATGGCAGTTGCCTTCTTTTAGAGTAGGTCTCAACTGCTTAAACATTATCTTAGAAGGATGTCAAGAAGCTGGACAAAGAACCCACCACACCTTGCAGGCTTGCAGATTTTCAAACTTGTGCTTCTTCCTGTAAGTTCCAAATTTCCCCCAAACTTCCAGAAAACTTCTAGAAAATCAATCACCTTCATTCAGCCACAGCCAATGAACAAGCTAAAAGCCCTAAGAATACTTCCAGAAGAGAAAGACCAAACAAGCCTCATTTCCACAAAAAAAAACCTGGGTGGAAGGGTAACAATACACAGATGGAAGAAATCTTGCTAAAGCACATGGAAGCCATGAGCTCTTCCACAGACCTCCCCACGTTCTCTGCTACCTGAACCTGCACCAACCTGCTCCCTTTCCAGTGGAAAGCATTCCCAGCAGGTCAGCCTGACACAACTCCTGTGCCAGCTGCAGAGGAAACACACTTTGATTACAGCCTTTGATCTACAGAAACTAGATTCTGGCACTATTTGGGGCTGGTTTCTCTGAGAGCTAGGGAGGCGAGGAATGAGATTATAGGTTTGGTGTGGGTTTTTCTGGTCATGGTTAGGTTGGTTGGGTGGTTTTGATTTCCACGGGTTTTTTGGGGGGGGTTGTTTGTTTTTGGGTTCTGGTGGGGGTTTTTTGTTGGTTTTTTTTGGGGCGGGGGGGATGGCAGTGGTTTAAATCTGAAGGTAACCAATTCAAACTACAGCCAATTTAGAACAAGGACTTTGGAGCTTAGTTCAGCATCCCAGCACTGAAGTGCTTTACAGGTCATTTCTTCAGTCAAATTCTTGCAGCACAGCAGTCCAAAAGCACCTCAGCTTTACAGGAAGATGATGATCTGAGATGGAACGTGTGCAGGGAGGAAACCTCAGGATCAGTATTTTGTATCCCTGCACGGCCCCGGCTACACAAACTGAAAGCTGCAGAACAGCATTAAATTTCTGTACTAACAGATCTGAATATTTCACATAGTTTGTTTTATGCCTTGGTTCTGGTGAGCNGGGTGGGGGGGAACCCCTATTTTGCCCCAAAACTAGAGATGCTAGGTATAAAGAGCCAGCATGGACTATATTGTGCCCACCACTGCTTTGCTCCCTCCAACACAAGGGGACATCACCTTTTTTGCCAACCCAACTGCAAAACAACTGGGTAAGTTTTCAGAAAAATAAACACCGATGGAGAAATTCTTGGCTTGCTGCATGCTCACTGGCACACATCAGATAGTTTTATATTATGACTACAGCAGTAATAGAAGGCTCTGGTATCTGCCAAGTCAAATCCAACCCCATATTTAATATTAAAACCTTATTTTGTCAAAAGAACAAAAATAAACCTTTCAAAAGCCAAGGTCATACATTACATGCCATTCTTAGGTTAAAACTCCCTTTATCTGTTCAGCAAATCAGCTCAGCAGAACAAACCACACTGCAGCACTGCACAAATGCTGGAGGAGCCTGGCTTGTTCCTTTAATGAGGTAAGAGTTTCACTGATCATGATATTTAGTTCCAGCAAAAGAATCCAAAGAAATAGAGGCCCCTTTATTTACAGAGCTGTGCAACCAGGCCCCCCTGAGCCCCCAACCACCCCATGCTTTGCCAGGCCCTCTCCTGAAACCACACACAGAGAACTGAAAAGCTGCTCCCCTCTGCAGCAGAGTACCCAGGACGTTTTTCACATCAAATAACCCAGCTTAAGAGGATCAAAAGCCAAAGCAGCCCTTTGCTTTAAAAGCAGCTCTGAAAACCAGAGGCTTTTCAGTTTAAATCAAAGCTATATGCCAAAGCATTTTCATTCTCACTTTTGCAAGGAAGAAGAGAAGGTTTGCTTCACTGCAGTGCAAATGGCAGTATTTCTGCAATTCTGCTTTTGAAAGCTACACAGCTCTGTACAAGGAGCAGAGTGTACTAGGTGTTTATTTTTTTGAGAGTTTAAGAGTATGTGCATATAAATATATTAGGTGAACCAATCCCTGGAAAAGGGAGTTTACATAGGGAAATCACTATGATTATTTCAGCCTGAGAACAACAAGAAAGCCCTTTAAGGCTGTTTGGGGATAGTTAAGACTGCACTTTCAGAAGTCACAGCTGCACTTCCAACAGCTTCAGAGAGATAAACCAAGTCTCTTCTGGGAAGCAAGGTCACAGCACGCTGGAATGACTTGTCTCAGTTTTCAGCTGCTTCAACATTACTTTTGTGAAACCACCTAAGATGCCTTTTACTTAAACTCCTTAATTGCATCTTTCCACATCTTCTACAAAGACAATAGTTACCTGTTCTGCTGCTGGTGAGGTACTCGGATACTATTTTGAAGGTTGCAGAAATACAGTATCACTACATTTCTAAACCTGACATCAGGAAGAACTGCTGTTATTTGTATCAGTACCAATTTTAATTGTACTCACAATCCCCATCCCACCCACTAAAAAATCCCCAACACAGTAATTGCCAATCCATAGCTTTCAGTACTCCAGATCGGCTTCTCAGGATCTTTTTGAAGTTTGAGGAGATGGTCAAACCAATGTGACAGGCGGTATCCACCCCTCTGCCTGATGAGACCAAAGCACTTGGGAGTCCAACCCTCAAAAGTGTTTTAAGGCTGCAGAGCTAATACCTGTCCCAGAAGATTTTTCTGTTAGGTAGCAAAGAGACTACTATTAGCAACACAGAGGACTGGTGTCACAAAAAGCATCAAGGTACCCAGTGACTGACCTCACAGGTCCTCCCTGAGAATCACTTGAATCACCTGAGATGTGAATCACTTCCCTTTTACTGCCCACTAACAAGCAACACAGAGGGTGATCTCCTGTCCAAAACCAAAGGAGAAGACTTCAGCAGCCACTGAGCTAAACACTTCAGTGTCTCTATCTCCTGGGAAGGACCTCAGGCACGAGCTGATGTGCCTTAAACAAGATTATGCACAGTCAGTCTTCTGAATTCGAGCTCCAGGTGCATTGCAGAATTTCTACCCACCATAAGCAAATGACCCTCAGATTCCAGAGCTAAAGGGAAAAAGAAAAAAAAAAAGGAAAGGAAAAAAAAAAAAAAAGAGACCCTACCTAGTGCTTCCAGCATCTTGCCTAACAGGAAGTGGTTGTTTTTAGTGCAGCTGTCAAACAGTATAAAACTCTCATCTCAGAACCCCAACAGCATGCTGGGAGGTTCCTGTGAAGCAATTCCATAAGAAAATAGGCACAGCAACCCCTTTACATAAAAGGCTTAAAAAGTATCCAGAAGAGTAACTTCAGCCAAAACCTACCTGCTTACTCACATATTCTCCTGGACTGTCTCCTGACATTTAAAAAAGTATTCATGCACATACAAACATTTGAGAGAAGCAGGGGTTGGTTATCTGGATGTCAGATGGTTATCTCTTCAGAGTGCTTAGCAGGAAATTCCATGAGCTCCTGCCCCCCAAACTTGCACACACAATCTTACTGGACTGCTTTGTAGCTTGATTTAAGAAAAAACTTCATGCATAAGCAGGGCAAATACAAACATAAAACGAACACATGCTCAAAGATTTCTGTTCATGTAAAATCACAGTTGGAAAGTGAGTGACACAGTGCACAGAGATCAGTCTGTGGCAGCTGCTGCTTAGAGCTTGCTCTTGCAGTACATCATATCAAATGTGTAAGCCATCAACCAAATGGAAAACTCTTCTAGAAAGTTAAATTGTTTTTAGAGATTTATTCCAACATCTAAATCCAAACAGATGCAGAGGCACTCACTCTGCAGTTATTTGGAGGAGTTTCTCAGCTTTCTGAAATACTCTTGTAGGATCCACTTAAAAAGCTTAGACTGAGATAGATCTGAGGAAAAATTTGTGAATTAATTTGTGCTGATCAGTATGAAAACACAATTGTGTTTCACTGAGCTACCATTCAACGAGGGAAGAGCTGTTACAGGGCAGAGGGGGAAGAGAAGACAAGGTACAGTTTCACTCACACATACACAACACTGATTTCACAGATTTTACCACTCAACTTCTTTAAAACTCAGTTACAGTCTTGTCCCTGAAACCTGGAGACTCAAAGTTTAGATTTCGTTTTTACAAAATCGTCTCTGTAAATAACAAATGTTGATACAACAGATAAATTGGTTTTTCCTCTAAACCTACAGAGTCAAGTCAACCTTATTAGTAATTCTGCAGGCACAACTGTTTTATATAGCACCACTACACAGTGATCAAACTCTGGAATCAGATCTAGGGATGTGATCCAGGGAAGTCAGCCCTCTGAGAAAGCATCAACTAGAAACTTTTGGAGGCCCCTTCCAACCCAAGTGATCCTACAAATCATAGTGGCCAAGAACACAGGTATGAAACTCTGCTACTGATACACTGTATCCAGAATTGCGTGTACAGGACCCATAGCTGATAATTCACAAACACTTGAGTTAAACTACCTTTGATCTAAGTGGTTCCTATACTCAGCTCCTGCCTACCACCCAGGAAACAGCTCCTGAACAATGCTATCTCCAGCCTACTATGTTAAAGTAAACCACTATCAGTTTTCTGGTCACCTAAATGTGCTGGGCTGCAAGTTAAGGCAGTCTAGGGGTTGCTTCTTTGAGGCTCTGCTGTCCATGCCATGAAAGCAGTAGCATCTGAAAGAAGGACAAAATCATGCTTAGCTGCTGGAGGTTAATCCCTTTGAACTCTAGGGGCTTGGAAACATTATTGTCTCATTCTGGAGAGTGCCAACACACAGTCACACCTGTAGGGATAGTGCTTGCAGATTAAGGGCAAAAGGCTTCTAAGGCCCTATGGGTGCCAAAGGGATCAATCTGCCTCGTTATTAACATTACGTTGGGAACCTTCAGAATTCTCTGAAAGTGCTCAAACAGCATCCAGGTAACCTGAATTTGAACCTCCTGTCTGCTACAAACTTTTCATCCTCCTCAACAAGTTACTTAGGGATTTGATTCTCAGATGTAAATAATGATAACTCCCTGCTTCAAAGAGTAATGTGACACACTCATCATATAGGAAATGCTTAAATACTCTATCTATCAAGGTCACAAAAGCTGGGAAATTAACTCCACATTCTGCACAGCATGGACAAATACAGAACACGGGAAATGACTAAAACAACCAAATATGAAACAGGAGGTTGCATGGGATATGTCACTCCCTACTCCAGGAAAGATGTTCACATGAGGGCAGTTTACATTTTGTTTTCTCTATTTTATGGTGCATGGATGTAGCTATACCAGTAGAGGATGGTTTACTCTTGCATTACAGTTATAACTAAACTGACAAGACCAAACCAGCTCCTCTTCATGATTTCCAAAGCAACTTATTAAAAATAAATAAATCTGTGTAATCAAATGACTACTGACATGTTTCAGCTCAAGGGCTTATACATTTCTCCACAGAACTACTCTGACTTTTCACTTCATGGCCAGCAGAATCAGTCCCAGCCCAGGTGAGGTGTTGAGAGCAGGTTCTGAACCACAACAATCAGCACCACAAGTGAGGCTGTGCTCCTTGACAAAGAAAGTGCAAACGGTGTCACTGCAAAAGCCTGGGAAGCTGCAGCAGAATTGCATCATCTTAATGCCCACTGAAAGGATCTGGAAAGAAAAGCTGAGTACAATAAGGATTTACTATTGCAGTCACAGAACAAGAGTGAAGGCACTAACGAAAAAGAAAACTTTTCAAGATCTGTAACATTTTACTTAAATGGTCTATTTATGCTGCACTTCAGAACTACTCATCCTTCATTTCTACAAGGCCCAGAAGAACAGTGCTTTCATTTGGCCTGAGCTGGAGGTGATTCTGCCAACAAAGCACACAGTCACTGCACGACACAGTGCATTAGAGAAGACAAACTTCCATCTGCACATGGATCCCACTTCATATTGGATATGAATCCTTAGCTCTGATAGACAGAGAATGGTAATACATCCCCACAGCTTCACCTAAAGGCTCCTCACCAGGTAAGAGAACATTAGCAAAGGGCTAGTTTGAGGCAGCGTGGCAGGGAAGGGCAGTATTGCTGTGTTTGGTGAGCAGCCGGGAAAAGGGCACCAACTTTCCTTGCAGTGTCTGCTGGCTCCTTCCTAGCTCCTACTGTGGAAAGTTCTGCAGCTGCTGGGAGGAACCTATTCGCATAACAAAAGCGCCTTTCAAAAGCAGTACAGGAGGGTGGAAAGAATATGAAAAAAAACCTCAAAGCTACTGACAGCTACAGTTAGTATTTTTCAGTATTGCCTAAAGGTCTCAGGCGAGGATCAGGACTCCAATATGTTACGTAAAATATAAACACTGGTGTCTCCCATTACTTTCCTGCTGGCTAAAGAACATACCTTAAGAAAAATCATGCAAGAAGCAACTTTAGCATATCCTTGAGCACATTTTTAGGACTGTCATACAATTAATTTCTCAGCTGTGCAATAAATTAATTTGGGGCATAAAAGGTATTCAGGAGCTTTTAGGAGCTTGAACTCCAACAGCCTGCAAGCAGGCTGTAGGCACTCACGTATTGCTGGTTGGCAAAATGCTCAGTGTGAACCAGCAAGGTGCACCTGCAGCCCAGGAAGTCAACTGTGTCCTGGGCTGCACCACCAGAAGTGTGGCCAGCAGGTTGAGGGAAGTGGTTCTGCTGTTCTGCTCTGCCCTTGTGAGATCCCACCTGGACTGCTGCACCCAGCGCTGGGACTCCCATCCTAAAAATAATGTGGATCTGTTGTAGCGAGTATGGCCATGAAGATGCTCAGAAGACTAAGGACAGGCCAAGAGAGTTGGGCCTGTTCAGCCTGGAGAAGACAAGGCTCCAGGGAGACCTTAGAGAACCTTCCAGTACCCAAAGTGCTGGAGAGCTGGAGAAAGACTTTTGACAATGGCACGAAGTGACAGGACAAGGGAGAATGGCTTTAAACTGACAGAAAGCAGGTTTAGATTAGATATTAGGAAGAAATTCTTTACTGTGAGGGTGGGGAGGCACTGGCACAGGGTTGTCCAACAGAGCTGTGGATGCCCCAGCCCTGGAAGTGTTCCAGGCCAGGCTGGATGGGGCTTTGAGGAAGCTGGTCTAGCGGGGATAGAAGCTAGATGATCTTTACGGTCCCTTCCAACCTAAACCCATCTATGTCTCTACAATCCTGATGGATCTCAAATGCAATCCCTGATCTTTCACTTCAGCAGTTACAGAAACCCAGACAATTCTGCCTTCCCTGGTGAGCTGCTACATAGTCTCATTTCACTGCAAAGGGTGCACTTAAAAATATACTGATGAGCACCATGAGAGACCTTAACCAATTAAGCAGGCAGTGAAAGGTCCTTGGAGCTTGAGGTGTAATTCCAGGGAAAAGAAAGCACTGGACTGCTGGTGAAAGACTCCCAAAAGGGAAACATGAGACACCTACAATGAAAAGTCTACTACAGATATTTTTTTAATGTGCCTTTAAGTGTCAAGCTTCTCCTGCAAGACTATCTTTCCTTCGAAGCACTTGAAACTTCTAGGGCTTGTGAATGTTACATGAACTCTATTTGTTGCAAGACAACGTCCAAACGGATAAAATAAATCTTTGCCTCTTAAAAATCAAACAAAGGAGGAAAGAAAGTGTCATTCCCTCACCATCCTTTTAGTGGCTCCGGGCTTACCTCTAAAAATTTTGATAGTGGCAAAATAGCTGTGCATCTCAGCCAAACCACTTCAGTTCACTTCAGGGAACTGCAAAATGGCTCAGCTTGTCTTTCAAACAGGAGCAAAGTTGGGAGAGAGATGTCAACTTACAGCATATTTCAGTACTGCTTACATTTTAGTGCAGCAAGCAGGAACACCCTCCTCGTGTTCCTGATCACTTTTGGAGGAATAACCTGCCCAGTAAAAAACACAGAGGTCAGCATACAGCTCATCACAGCCGCTCCGTTAGAGAAAATCCCTCATCTATCTCTGAACACTAAATTCTTTGCTTTTCTGCTTAAAATTACTCTTCTGGGTAAAAAAGGAATTCAAGGCCCAGAGACATATTATTTTTGTGTAATAAGGTTATACATATGGATTCAACTTAGCTAGGAAATGTCAACTTAAGTCTTGTCTTCATGAGGAAATTTACTGTAACTAGTCTACCAGTATAATTATATTGCTGTAGTTCTACTGGTAAAATTCCCCTGTTGAGCCTTATTCATAACAACAGCTGCCTTTATGGTTTATTTTCGTCAACTATGCCAAAAAAGGCCCCTGCTCCAGAAAGGCCACAACAATTTACAGGGGAGGAGGGGAAGGAGCTGTGCCAGTGCAACTGGAGCAGTAGAAAGAATAACAGTATAGAAATGGTAGTATTTCTTTATACTAATGAATTATTTGCTAGAGAAAAAAGAGTGAAATACTGTGAGAAAACTATACTGTACATCAGACATCGTTGCAGGTAAGGTATGTGCCAGTTTCATGCTACATTTCATAGCTTTGGTAAAAGCCCCCAAGACAGACTGGTCTACATCAGCTCCTCTGTGTGCATCCTTTTGTTCTCACCTCCTCCCCAAATGCTGCAGTGCATTTTTCCCAGGAGCACTCCATTCCCCCCATTCCTTTATAGAAGCAATGCCTTGCCGCCCAGCAACTGCCCAGGGCCCCTTGGACTGACCCTCCAAAACAAATGGGCATTTAAGACCAGTCCCTCTGGTTTACAGTTTGCATCTCAGGGACCAGGGATAGCTGGAAAGCAAAGAGCACTCTTCGCAAAAAGGATTTTAAAACAATTGCCCTTCACTTCGGCAGTACAAGAATGCTGAGCTAGACAAAACAATGAGCCATCTGTGCACTCTTCCCTCCTTCCCTTGTCTGTATCCTCTGAGCTTAAATCAGAGCTCCCCAAGAATGGCCAAGTCCCCCTTCACCTCCGCCCACCCTGTTTACATCCTGAAAAAACAGTTTTCTGGCCTATTTTTTTTTCTTTTTGTTCTTAAAAGCCCTTGCAAAATCTTCCTTTAAACCTCAACCCTTTGTCAGGTGGTATCCCATCTACCCAGCTTTGTCAAGTGATGAAAAAATGCCTCCCACCAGTGATCCGCTCCTTGTTTACCATCCCTAGAGGCAGAGTGGCACTCAGGAGCCCTACTCACCCCTTTGTCCAAGGAAGGCAATACCATCTGAATGGGAGACCACCAAGATTTGCAGCCCTCTTTTGTTAGCCTGGTGTCACTGCCTATTGGGCCTTGATTCAAAATTGAGATGACAGTAGAGAGGCAGCTGAGTTAGGTCATCACCACAGAGTAGAAGAGAGAAACACCAATAGCTCAAATTTCACATAAAATTGGTAACTTTATTATCAGTGGCAATTTGTTGTTACCAATTGTAGCCACTGACTCATCAAGAAACGTGCACTATTCTAGTACTAGTCAAGAAGGCATGTTTCCAACACTAAAAACGCATTGAGGAAAAAACAAAGGGGATTAGGTATGAATAACAGCATTTGGATCTATTTCTTCAAACCTTTATTTTGTTAGTACCTCTATTCCAGGCAGCAAATGGATTAAAAAATGCCAATGATCTCACCGCTGGAATGGCTGCACTGCTCAAAAATACTTTTACCTTCATGTCTCACTGAAAAAAAAGCTGGTTTTTAATTCTTGATTTTTAAAACATCATAAACAGATCTTTATCACATAAAGCAATCTTTCACTAGAAGACCCAGTTTTGATCTCCAGTTGCTTCTCTTCCTGGCAGGCTGAACTTGCTGGGAGAGCAGAGCCTGCAAACTCTCCCACATCATTCAGCACTAACCCAACTTGGAGATCAGAGTAAGGAAGCCATGTCTCGGATCAACTCTCCTCCAATGTGCCAAGATCATAAATGTGGAAGTTCTGTTGGCAAAAAAAACTCCATAAAATCATCCAGTTTAAGCACTGTGCCCCTTCCCCTGCACAGCAGCAAGAGGCTCATCCTACCAGGATGCAGCACTGGAGCGCAGACACTACCGAACAGGAAGAGGTGTTTACCTTCAATGCTCTGCACTAAACCTTCTTCCACTCCTTTTCCATTTTTTTTTTTTCTTTTATTGAAAACAGTCCTTCTTATAAATTCAACTACTGTGCTGTAAACGTTAAATGAATTTCCTTCAACGCTTCAAAAAAACCTTCCAAATCTAGCACAGCTCAAGAGTGGTCTCGTCCCACAACCCCTGCACGTAAACACAGATAGACCGCAGCACAAAGCAGGCTGCTCTCCGTAGGTGGCCTACATCTTTCATTTCATTAAGGGTACTAACTACCTCCAGCAAGTGACATTTGGAAGCCAAGTGCACTCTGCCTTGGAGCAGGGAAAATCAGATTTCCCTGCGGTGACCATAGCTTCAGGGGAGGTCTGCCTCCAGCAGTGAAACACAAGCCTTAGAGGGTTCTGGTGCATGGCAGTCACTGGAGGGACACATAAATAGGCATGATGCTTGGTTTAACTGGTTTTTTTTTTTTGTCTGAGAAACAGAGAATTGAACCCTACATGATCACACTTGTGCATATGCTTCTTTAAAATGTCTGAACTCATTGGTCAAATTCAAACCAGTCCTTCAGAGGAAGAGTTGTCCCCAAAATGTCACATTTCTGCAAAGTATGCAAAAACAAATAGCCATACAGAAGAGAAGGAGCTACAGGTGTTCCCAGTAAGCAAGTTTCAGTAGAAGCACACCTGTATTTCTAGACACCAGAGAATCCACACAGGTGAGACTTGTTAAAAGTACCTTAATTTTAAGAAAAGCTCATTCTAACTCATATCTTTATAGGCATGAAAAAAAATCTAATAACAAAAAAATCAATTAAAAGACAGATTTTATTGTGCTGTGCAGCTAAACTACTCTTTCCTACTCTGGCAGATTATCAAATAAACTATCATTGAAAGAAAACACTTTTTTTTTTGTTAAGAATTCCCTTAATTCTATGGCCTCTCCCTTTGCACTCTGCCATGAACCTTCCTCTCTCCCCTCTGCCTCAGACAGAAGAGCAAATGAAAAAATAAGCATTACATTTGGGGTCAGTCTTTGATATGCAAACAAGACCTGGGAAGAAAAAGGAAGTCCAGAGTATGGTGCCCACCTTGGACCCTCTCTCCTCCAAGTCCTGCCTCTTGTACCACTTTCCTAAATTGATGCTCACTGATATCCTCTTCCATGTAATTCCCTTTAGCTGGGGCAGATGCTCCATCTCCAGCAATCTCTCAAGGTAGACATGCTGAACTTTACAAATCTTATCTGAAATATGGATCTACCACCTCTCCCTAATTTACTGTCTTCCAAAAGGCCCTCTGTTTTATCATAAAAACAAAGAAGGGCAGAGTCACTCACCACCATTTTAAAAGCATTCAGTTACCTTGGAGTTTGGTGTAATATTTCAGCAGTGCTTTAGGCATGTGGTTTATAAAGCACTTAGGGACCCATTAAATAGCAAAATTTAAGGCTAAAGGCTGGCAAGCTGAGGGCAGTGAGCTTTTAAATTTATGAAAGGCTACAGAACTAAGAGGCCACTAAAGTGATAGCTGTCAGCACCACTCCATCCTGCATTCAGACAGGTTCAAAGGAGAAGCCAGCATGCACTCAAAAGAAAGAGAGCGCTCGTTCCAACTTCCAGGCTATTTTCTAAATACTCTTTTCAAACTCCTTTTATACTCAGAAAAAGCCCTCCAGAAAACATCCACCCCTCTGCAAGCCTTATATTGGTTACCTGATCCACTTTTGCGCTCCTTTTTCTTCCTCCCAACTCTAACAAGCATCCTTGCCCTTTTACAAGTTAAGGTCATTCAGAGGATCTATACAAGCAAGCAGAACACAAGCTGGACTGAAGATCTTGAAAGGCTCATGCTTACCCTCACCTTTAATAGGGAGGCACCACCCACAGAGACAACACGTTATCCCGGCATGCACCGCTCCCTCCTGATCCAAATGGAAAGCAGCACAAATCAAAAGGACCACAGCAAGTTGGAACCTGTTGTCTCAGCGGGTGGTACCCTGCATCTGTAATAGAGATGAAGGCAGCTGTAATCTCTCCGGTTTTATGCAAATAGGATGCTGCACTTCGGCTCCTGGCCAGGGGCCAGGGAAAAAAACAAAACCAAAAAACCCCAAACCCCACCACCCTTGTCAGTATGAGGCTGATGTAGTAAACATCAAAACACAGCTGGCACGTCACTTTGCGGGATGTGGGAAGACCACAAATAAAAATCTTATCTCAATCTATCCATAATTTAAGCATTACTTTCTACTTCAGCTCTGAATTACAACCCTGCAATTTTAATACAAATAAGACTATTCAAGGTGTTCAGGAATTCTATCGCATCATGGTTTTCACTTTCCATGCACTTTTTTAAAGTGTTAATAATGAGCACTTGAACTACAGAACAGTTAAGTGGAGATTCAACCTTGGCCTTAGAGCAAACTGAAGTCAGAAGCCAGTCTGGGAAAAACACATTTTCCTTCTTAGTCCCTAGACAGCCCTGCAAACCTGTGCCAGCACAATCTGGGGCTGGCAAACACTGTGGCACCACAGTAATACAGAACCACAGAATGGGTAAAGTTGAAAGGGATCATAGTGTGTCATCTGGTCCAACAACCTTCCTGGCTCATGCAGGATAATCCCAGAGCACCTGGCACAGGATCGTGTCCAGACGGTTCTTTAGTATCTCCACAGCCTCTCTGGACAATCTGTTCCAGTGCATGGTCACCCACACATGATGAGGTTCCTCCTCATCTGCAGGTGGAATTTCCTATGCAGCAGTTTCTGCCCATCGCCCCCTGGGTCAGAGACTCCCGAGGGCTGCTGCAAAGGCAGCACTCAGCTGAAGCTGGCATTGCCATTGATGGAGTCCAAGTCCAGCTACACCTGCTGATGCTGCCTTCCTCGTGCACCTGTTCTCCACCAAGGAAGAAGTCGGCATAATGTTTGTAATCTGCGGGAATGATCAGGCACGGGTCCCTTGACCTCGCTGATGGCCTGGCATCAGAGCATGAACCTGCAACTGCCAGCTGAGGCACTGGCTTTGTGCAGACACACAGGGACACATTCCTTGCTGCTGGCATTGCTGTGGGCAGTTGCTGCCAGCAAGGGGTGGAGAAGAGTGCAGGACTCAGCATCTCCTCTCCCAGAACTGCACTGGCCACATGCAGACTGCACATGCTCACCACTGCAGTGCAGAACCTCTTCAGAATGCAAGAAAAGTCTGAAAAAAAAGGGCCATACTTCAACCCTGCTGAATAGATTCAAGAAGTCACACATTCGTCTTGATTAGAAAGAAGATAGAAAAAGCTAAAAATGGAGTATAAGTTGCAAAAACATCCTGGAAGGATTTCTGCTGCCACTCAAGTTGTGCAACATGCTCAACTGGAGAGACTTATTTCCATGCAAGCAGCTTGGCATGAAATCCCACTGAAAGGCCTGTGGTTCCCTAACGCTGTCATGACATCATGATTTAGGATTTTTAGAGCTATCAGCCCAGCACAGCTGGTGTCATGGTTGCCATTATACCATGAAACACTGAGGGGCTTTAAATGAAAAAGGTTTCCTTGTTTGAAATTCTTAGATTTCTTCCATCTTATTCTACAGATTCTTAAAAGCAGACTGGTTCTGTAAGTAGAGTATAGCTGATACGTAAGCAGAGCAGGAAACAGTGCTGCTTTAACTGAAAATAAATCTGTCAACAAGGAGGCACCAGGAGAGCTCTACTTCAGACCTTTCAGGTTCTTATTAAAAAATATAAATTAAAGTCAACATTTTCACATTATTTGCTACATCTGTTTGCTATTCCATTATAAATAAAAATACGGGGGCCTCCAATTCAGTGTTAGTTCACTCAAAAAAATCAAAAAGGCCTTTTCATTTAATACTGCATTATAATTGTTCTAGACTGTACTGTATTTCCATGAGAGGTCCACAAGAAGTAAGCTATGCATTACCCAAACTGGGCAATTAACAAGACCTTTGGCAGTGTTCTATCTTTCCCTTTCTAAAGTATGAAGGACAGTAAGGCTATGGAAACACATCCCTGTTGTAGGAACCTTGCTGACTGTCACCAGCAGATCCAGCTCTGCATTCTCTGTAGACAGCTGGAAAACAAAAAAAAAAAAAAAAACCACAAACCCTTTCCTGTCTCCAGAGGACAGGGCAACTGAGCAGAATTCTGTGCCACACTGGTTTTAAAGGAAATATACCAAGGATTTAAACAACTGCCCTGCAACCCCATGCTCCTGCCAACCATTCCACAGCATACTTTACCTGAGACAGCAGAATCCCAAAGCCCTTCAAGCAAAATAGAGACATATTTTCTTAAATAAAGCTTTATTAAATTCCTTATCAGAGAAAAAGAACCTCCTGAGTGCATAGGAAAATCCACCACATTCCTACAGTGTGCACCCAGGGCTGGGCTGGTGGCATGCAATTCCCACAGCCATCAAATTTCCAGAGCAGTTTTAGCAAACAGCAATCACTCTTGGGAGTGAGAACTGCTGGTGAGTGCTCAGCTCCTTTGAAAATCTTCTCTCAGCCAGTCTACAGTGCTCATGTACCAGCTGGTAACTTCAGGTTCAGTGTTTAGGAGATGTGTAGGTCTTGACAGCTCTACCACATGCATAAATTAAGACTTTTGGACACAAGGCAGAACCAACCTACTCAACAGGACAAATACTACTGAGCTTTGTAGCTCCAAGAATGAGGTCAAATTAAAGGTGACAGACTGCAGACAGCTGAACATCTCAGGGCAAGTGACACAAGGACATAGTGCTGTGGAGCTGGGGATGCTGTTCCAGCCACACAGAGAGAAGGGAAACACGCACTTGATCTACAAACAAAAGCACCATGTGAATGCCTACATGTTCACACTAAGATCTCTTGAGAGTGAAGGAAGCCTTAAACTTCATTTCTTTCACTTGCCCTACTTTTCCTCTGCTCCTGCAACTATTGATTGGGGTTTGCTGTTAGTAGACATGTTGGTTAAATGTCCCAGGCAAATCTCTGTGACATTAGAGTCCTGTATAAACTCCAGACTTGTTTTCTGAAAAACAGTTCTGTAATCACAAACACAAGCAGGAAAAAAAAGAGGAGAAACTGCCTTGAGGAATGGGTAAAGTTAAAGAAACTGCCTTCCTGCTGTTGTTGCAAGAGAAGCACATTGATAGAAAAAAAACTGGTGGCTGAATCTTAACCAAGACAAACAAAAGGAGAAAAGCTTGTGTGAACAACAAACTGGAGCCTTTGCTGCACCATTTATCAAGGACATTTATCCTGCAACTATAACACAGTCCTAAGATAGTTTCAGTAAAGAGCGACAGCAGAAACATTGTGCCATTTCTGGCTGGTTAAAAGGCCCTGTTCACAGCCCCAAAATCATGATGGCTTGGCTGCTGCTACTCACTTCAACTGGAGTTAAGGAGTAAGGTCAGCTAACAAAAGACAAGAATAGGGTTAGCTCATGGTGCCTGCTTGGTCTAATCCAAAGTTCCTGCTAGAAACCATTCCTACCAACAACCTAAGATAATAATTTAATTACTGGAGAAAAGACAGTCAAACAATTAGAGTTTTAGGCTTCTGTTACACAAATTGGCACTTTATACAGCAGCCACCGGAGTGGCAGTCTGCTGACAGTAACATTGCTGTGCCAGCAACAGCAAAAATGCCCTTACAGCAGTTTTCCAGAGGAAGGCATTTAACATGCACAGGGAGGGGTCAGGATTTAAGTGTAAGACCATAACAGATTACAGAGTGTGAAAAACACAACAAGACAGACAGTTAAAAGAAAATTTCCCAACAAGTTAAAATAAATTTAAACAAAAACCCACTCAACACTGAAAGGAAATATACTGCATTCAAAGCCTGCAGAGGGGAACATAGAACGTCTTCTACATACAAGATCAGGCATATGTCATCTTTTCTGAGACCAGGGCTAGGGTGCTCTCAACAGAAAAACAGCTGTTCAAATAATATGAGCAGCAGGACAGGGTTTTACCTACACACCCCCAAAAGGCAACATAAAACCCAACACACAGCTACAGAACCTAAATGACACTTACTCATGTACTCTGTTGTCTCCATACAAGTCACTTAACCCAAAGCTGACGTAGTGCCAGTGCTCAGGAACATTCAGTGCTGGGTTTCCCAGGTTTCTGTACATGCTAACATAGTCCAGAGGGTCAGGTCCTCCCAACCTGCATAAAAACAGAAAAATTCTTATGTAAGTTAGTTCACTCAAGACAAAGGGTCAGTCTCCCCAGGTGCTAGAAGAGGTTGTACAAAGACCTGGTTTAAAACAAAAATTAGAACGTTCAAATTACCTTGAAAAAAAAAAAGATTGAGGAGAAAGGTTAGGTTAAGTCCAGAAAGCTTTGAGCACAGGAAGACAAAGTACATAACTGCAACATGCTAAAAATGTTTTTAATGTTAAAGCATAAAAACCTCTGGAAGACCATATTAAAGCTTCCACAAAACACAAAGAAAATTGAAAAACTGTACTAGTAAAAGAGCAATGGCTGTATCTGCACTGCAAACTCTTAATCCAGTCCAGAGGCACACACCTCAGAAAAAGTGATGCTATTCCTCAAGCAGGTTTTGAAATTACTACATTTTGAGGAGAGTAATCCATACTTTTGAACACAGACAAAAAAGTTCAAACAGCAGAAGAGAAAAACACTGATTCAGTAAAACTAGCAGCAAAACTTCTAAAAATACATCACTTGCATTAACCAAGAATGAGTAACAAGCACCGCTGTACCCTCTGCATCAGCATTAGAATGGCTTCCTTAAAAGAACACAACTCAAAAGTCAACGCAGCACAGGCAGGTTACACTACACAGCAGCCACCAAAGCCTGCAGCCACCCTTCCTGCTACAAGGCACAGGGAACTGAGGCTGTGTGCCAGCAGAGAGCACTGCACATCCTCCTGCCACTCGCATCACCTCTGTCTGAGCAAAGACAGGACAACTCCCTGCTGAAGGAAGGAAGGAACACTGGACTGTTTTGCTGTTTGCCATGTCAACCATAGAACACCTACCACAAGCAGTTACTGCACAGCTGAGCAGCTGTTTAAGCACTTTGTGCCTACAACACATCGTGTCTTTAAGTAAAACTCTCAGCTGCTCCAAACAAGAAAATCCAAACTCACATGACCCCATTCACTGGAGCCAATGATTCTACACATCAATTTCTCTCATATCTATTGTCTGTTTAGACTCTGACACAATCATCTGCAGGTTGCAGGGCATGGCTGTACTTCCTTCACTTGTCCTGAGGGTTTGTGTATCGTCATAAACAGTCTCCATGGCTGGAGAGATGGATCCAGCCCTAGTGACAGTGAGACATTATTTTACATCCTCTGCCCTCCTCCTGTTGCCCAGCCTTATCAAGTCTGTACAAAACAGCATATCAGCTTGGTGTACTAAAAGGCCTCTCCACAGATGTGCTGTGCTGCCTTGCTCCTACTTCCCCTGGCAAAGAAGCAGGGCAGTTGTCTAACATGACTGACTTCACATAGGACAGCTTCCCCCTCTTAAGTCATATAAGGCCATCGTGGTGACTGAGACCAGATGCAGTTTCTCCAGCAGGTCAGTCAAGGATGCAGCCCAGGATACTGGGGCAGGACACAGGGGATGAGCAGCTCACCCCCAATAGTGGCACAGGTGTCCATTGTCAAAGGCCACATCAGAACAATGCAGCCTCCTCATATGACAAGTGGCATCTTCATGGCATAAAAGGCAAAGTGGTGAGCAAACACAGGGAGTGTGTCAGACCCCAGGATGGAGCTGAGTCTGATCTTCAGCAGACACCTGAAAAAATCTGTTTTTAAAGTCTAGTAATATTTTGAAACACCCAGAAAAAAACAAGTCCCCTCTGACACCCTTTTCTCACCTGTTCCCTTCCACTGGCATCAGGTCACACTGGAGGCTGAGGTCTCTACCAGAAACACCCATTCAGGTGGTTCTGTTCAGAGCATAGAACCTATGTCCTGGCCAGTGCTCAGCCCTCCAGGGGTCCATGATGGAAGCAATTCCAGCCAGGATGGTCACTTACCCTTAAGGAGCAGCAGTGACCAGCAGCAGCCACACACAATTATTACTGGACTGGGAGGACCCCTGAGTGAGGGAGGTTCATGCACTGACCAGCATGAGAGGTCAGTCAGTGGTCAGAGCAGTTGTGTGGGCTTTGCAATGAAGGGAACACTGCTAAGCAACCAGCACCTCCTACATGAAGAAAACCTGCTTTCAAACTGGGTTTAAAAACACTTTAGAAGTCAAACAGTCAATGCTGGAACACTGCTGACACAGGCACTCTGACACTGACAACACACAAGAGAAACCTCTACGCTGCCCTTTTCAGGACAGGGATGATTTCATGAGTACATGCTTTTGCCTAGGGCTACTCAAACATACTTGTCAGGTCTGATGCAGATGGCAAATCCTGCCTAGGACAGCCCCAGGCAAGCCAGACACCTTTCCCTTACTCCTGCCAGCAATCCTGTGTTTGTCTCCAAAGGCCAAACTTCTCTGGAGACCTGCAGCACCGCACTACCCGAGAGGTGGCCACAGCAATGTGGCACCCGGTGGCCTGGAGGAGCTGAGCTCAGTCCTGCCCAGAGTTCACTACTAACTGGTTCACATGCTGCTCAACGATCCAGTCACACCATCTTGACTCGCTGAGAATTGTAGTAGGCTTGGAAGAGATGTAGACTAAAAACCTGCAGCAGTGACTAATTAAATGCTGAAAAACACATATCCAAGCCATACACCTATCCCAAAACCACCACAACTGCACAAACATCCAGCACGAGCTTTAGAGCAGCTACCTGCAGCACACAATAACACAGCCATGGCAATGGCTCACCAAAGGTTAGTCAGCACAGATATTTATCCAGTTTCGGTGGCAGGTTTCACTGCTCTGTGTCGGCGCTGCTGTGGTGCATCCTCCCGCCCACGGCTGCCGCGGCAGGGTTCGACCTTGTATCACAATCTACATATCAGTACATGCACTCACACAAAGAGCTGGAAGCGTTGGAGGATTTTATTAGGAAGAGCCCAACTTCAAAGCCAGAGGTACAGTACAAATTTGTTACATTCCCTATTCATGGAGCTCATTCAGGAGCAGGAAGGGCCGCCTCAGGGGAAACCCTGTATTTGCATCTGCACCAAGAGTCTTCTTTTGACTGATGTTAAGAGCGCTCTGAAGTTTGTGCGGAAGGAAAAACCAGGAAGGAAGAGAGGAAAGAGACTCACAATGGAAAGACATTGGAAAACTCCTAATTCATTCATCCTGAAAAGTCCTTAGTGCATTGTTTGCAGTCACTTCCCAGCAGCTGACAATAGGATTGCTTTTCACAGCTACCTTTCCACAACCCTTCAGAAGTAGTCTGTGATTCCCAGAAGGCCGCAGACCACAGCTCACTGCACAGGTTTTTGAGAGTATGGCCTAAATTTAAGACGGGTGATAAAAACACAGTGGTCGAGCCCAAATTATGACTATTTCAAAACCTATCACAAAAAAAAAAGAACAAATTTGATTTTTTCACCAGCAATTCTATGTAATAAGATATTTCAATTTGACATACACTACCATATTTTACAATAAAAGTGGACACTGGATAGCAACAGACAAACTCCATCTTGGAGCATGGCCTTCACAAAAACAGACAGAAACTCTTCTAAGAAGTTCTGATTGGATTCCAAGCTCTGTCCCAAGATATGCAAATAACATTTTAAAAGACTAGTTCCACTAAATAATCCACATGGCTAAACCCCTTTATGCAAAAGGCATGGAGTTCTGCAGATTCTCCAGTGTTACACAGTTAGGATCTGATCTGCAAGCCAAAGACTACAACTTCAGCTCCCTGAACAAAAAAAGAAAAAAACAAGTCACTGTTAACCGTAGAGAAACTGATACATGTAATTAAAAGCTGATTAGTGTTACAATATTTCTCCTAAAGCAGAGAACTTCATTCAGCCATTTCCTCTTCTAATGTAAACCAGCTAATAGCTGGCAGCCCAGGCAGAGTAGGACAGATTAGCAGAGAGAGTTGTGGCAGTTGTTGTTCTACCAGATTTAACAAAACCAAGCTCCAAGTTTCACCCAACGACAGGAGAGAAAGAACTTGTGGCGTCCATGGAGGCTGTACCTCCCACAAGCATTTCCTGCACAGGACAGCAGTAGGAAGCTCACCTCTACAACAGAAGCTCTCAGCTCTCATTGCTGGCTGAGCTAAGAGCTGCAGGAACCACTAAGTGGAAAATGCCAGGATAAACAAGTCTTCACATTACTTCTTACTTGCAACCTGCCATCACTGCCAGCAGCAATTCTTTTAGTGTTTGAGCTCCAGCTGCAGAGAAACCCTAATCAATCCCTTAAGCAACAAGGTTTCTTCCCAAACAAGGGTCTTTGCCATTCTTCACTATAGACCTAAATTTCCCTCCTCCTCCACAAATCTTGTGTCAATACAGTCAGTATGTTTTAAGCTGTTGATAGAAAAGAAGTGCTAGCTAACGTGACTGGGAATGCTTCATGAGTATATAAGATTGGACATAGGTGTAAAAACAGACTGATCAGACCACCACCAAAGCACTGATGTGCACAGATGACTAAGAAATTATTTATCTTTTGAGATCTCAGATTTGCAACATCTTATCTCAGCCCACTGTGTCATTTTAATACAATACTCCCCTAGGCAATAAGGGCTAACAGACAAACTTCTTGCTAGAATCACCTAAAAAACAACACTTCTGTGGAAAGCAACAGCTTTGTCTGTCAGAGCAGCACACAGAGAGGATTCTGCTGTTGCTCAGGACTCTAATTAGATAAAAACACACAGGTTGAAATAAGCTGTAAATAAAGAACTTGGGCATTTACTATTTTTTTTTCAAGTGCTGTGGTAGGGACTGGCCAATGTCACAAAAAGAAAACATTCAGGGGTGACTTGATCATGTTCCTTAGCCCCAGAAGAGGGGGCTGAGCAGCTAAGCGATAGCAAAAAGCAAAAGGAACTCCTCTTCACACGGGATTAGACGCTAGACACTTATCTTCATAGCTAAACATCCAAGAACTTCCTTCATGCCACTCTCCCACATAAACAACTGCTGTTGCTGGTGTCAGACACTGTGTCAGCACAGACACCGAACAGCAGATTCACAGTCTGTGATAACACATGGCTGCGTAAGGCCAAGAGAAGCTGGCACTGCCCCGTGGGCTTTGTGGGCACACACGGCTGTGTCCGGCCTGGAGGCTGCCACGGCGGGCTCGCTGCGCTCAGTGCCGCCACTGCCGAACCCCAGGCTCCTGAGAACACAGAGCTCCTGCCTCCTGACCAGGGGGGAAACTCCAAACCCTCACCTTCTGTGGGAACACCTCCACTGAGTAACACGCATTCCCTTTTCGTAAGAACTGCCTTCATCAGCAACCCCTCACTCAGGGACCCTCCAAATCACCCCAGAAACCCCAATACACTCTCCCGTCTTCAGTGCACTCCTCTCTGGACCCTTCTCCTATGGCCAGCACATCCTCTCCAGGAGCCCGCTCCAAACACACGCTCTAGGCAATCAACTGCACCCTCAATGCTCCCCTCCACACCCGCTGCACATCCCCAAACCTCTCGCATCTCACCCCTAACACAGGACGCAACCCCCAGTCCCTCTCCCCTTGCTGCAGCCCTCCCCAGCCCCTCCACCTCACCCCGTGGAGTCCCCAGCCCCAGGGCTTCTCCCAAACCTCTCCCACTCCCACTGCTCCTCCCAGACCCCTCCTATCCCACACAAGGCGCCGGCCCCGCGGCTCCCCCCAGCTCCGCGCAAGACCCCGGCCCCATCCAGGCCGCCTCACCAGTACTTGAGGATGGCGGTGACCTGGAGCGGGTTGGGCTGGTCGGGGTAGAGGCGGCGGCACTCGCCGTAGATACCGTGCAGCCCCGGCGGGAACAGCGACGGGAAGGACCCGGACCCCGAGCCGGACCCCGGCCCGCCCGCGGGGGCCCCCCCGCCCGTCCGCACGCCCTCCATGTCCCGGAGGCGGCTGGTCCCGGCCCGTCCCGGTTG